>JABAKD010000016.1:11016506-11121506 GCA_012845835.1 Undaria pinnatifida | reverse complement strand
TCCGACTCTCACCCGGCGACATGATCTATATGTCATGCAGATCATTCAGATCAGTGATAGGTCTACCCTGAAGTACATTGATCATGGGTAGGGATCTGATCTGTCAGATGTGTGAATGGTTGTCGCGCCTGGCACGCGGTGTTCACCAGGTGCGACACATTGACCGCGAGCTTTGCCCCTTCACTGTACGTGTAGGTGTTAACACGGGGCTCTTGTGTTTTTGAAAACTCCTGTAGGCTGTAGGGAGCGTGTTGACTGCGTTGAAGCAGGCTAGAGCAGATAATCCGCCGCTTGCATTGGTTATTGCATTATTTTGGAGCTCTCGTTTTTCTTGTATCATCTAGAGTCACCCCTACAAGTGGTTCTTGTTGTGATTGCTCCCTCATTAACTCGCCGCCGTGGTTTAGTGCGTGGTCACCACACGACAAGCTCCAAAACCCCCCACCCGCTCAACCCCACATACCCCCTGTTTTCTGCTGTGCTATACTTCAAGAGTTCGCCAGCTCGCAATCACACACAGACTCACCGCCACAGAACTTTCTGTTGCTTCAACTGTTCGTGCTGTAACACCTGGTGAGCTATCTAATACTTCACTAAAAGCCGGTTTGCTATCCACACCGTGCGTGTTGTCCTGTGCTTGATTTTTTGGCGGTCTCTGCCTTTGGCGTGAAATTCGTTCAGATCGGGCCGACCGGGTTAGGCGCGCTATGCAAGGTTTTGCCCTGCGCGCCCCGCCCCTTCCATGTGAGTTTTTTTTATGGTGTGCGGATATCTCAATCATAACTCACGTGAGTTCTTTTGGGTACAGGTATAAATATCTCTTCTCTCGCGGCGACGATCTACGTTGCACGCGTGATCGTACCGAAATATCTCTCGTTGCCTGTTGTATCCCCTAACCCCTGCTGAGCTTGAGAGGGAACACCTGTTGAAAGCAACCGACGACAGCAACGTCGCCACACGAAGGAGCCTGGATCGCTACCGTAGGGAGCGTTTCCGATTTTGCTATTCAAGGATCTATGCGTGCAACCTTCGTGCAGCGTGGCGATACTCTTGCTGGTGCACCCCCTTCCTCGAAGCATGATAAACTGTGGCAATCGTCGTTCTATTGGTTGCTATTCATGGATCTCAAAAGAGGTCGCGCTTCTTATTGCTTACGTCGTTCCCGCCGGCGTCCACCACAGCGTTAACCACCGTGAGAATGTTCTCGGCTACCCTTACCTATCAGTCCATTATGCTTGCCCTTCGTGTAGTTTTTGTTCCTCCCTGTTACCTCCCCCCCTCACGGGGATATTGTTTAACTCTTCTATTGCCGCAAGAATCGTTTCGTACGCTCTTGAAGTTTTGTCGCCAAACACTTTGAGTGAAATGCTACATACAGCGCTTAACGTTGTCTGCCCGATACTTCGGGTACTTCCACCATGTTCTTTATTTTGACGACCCTGTTCCCCGTTTTTCTCGGCGTGGTGCTATCGTACGATTCACGGCAGCTGCTGGGTTCGACGCGGACTGGGGAAGCGCTGGCGCGGTTGCTAACCTTGCAATCAACTCAACCAATGAGAACACGGGGCGAAGAGACGATACCGCAGGACGAGGCTCGCCTGCGGCAAACGAGGACTAGAAAATACGAGGACGAGCGCTAGGCTACGAGGGCTAAGCTACGCGGAGTAAGCCTCGAGGGCTAGGCTACAACGAGGCCTAGTGCGTGCGAGGGCGAGCCGCATGGAGGTGGACCCTGCGCCGCAGACATGTAGGACAGCTAGAATACCGTAGATTGCAGGGTAGCTTTGTTTTCCACTATGAATCGTAGCACATTCACTAGGTGGTACGGTTGTTGTCCCGTGTTAGTGCGGTCCCCTTTAGTGCGGTGTCCCAGTTTAGTGCGGTGATAATCGCTTATCCCGATCCTGCTCGACCTACAGTTACCAGTACTACCGTACGGCAACACCCCGGTGCGGTAGCGGATCCCACTTTAGTGCGGGTGTCGTCGCCTGCCAAGGCACCGCACTCATGAGGGACCACGTCTGTGTCGGAAAAAAACCTGCTACGTTTGTAGTATTAATAATAGTGAAGGTGTTTTCGTGTTGTGCTCAGGAGTCTTTGAATTTGAGCTCGTACGATTGACCGTGGCGAATACGTCCTTGAAAATTAGTTATAAAATATCTTTTAAAATACAAATACACTCCAGCTGTGAGATCGAATATTTTGTCGAAACTCATCTTTGCAAGCTGTGTGTGATACTCCGATCGCGCGTATTACGGGTTGTGTGTCCTCATCAAGGATATAGGTCGGCGACTCCCTTTGCAACTACAGTGTAGCTATCAGGGTCAACAGGGTGATGCTAGTCAGTCTGTGCGCGGAAACTATAAAGCCCGTTTCTGAGGGGGACAAAAATCTGACAGTTGTGGAAGGAAATGCATCAGTTTATCAAGTGAATCCTGTAAGTCGAATAACCGGTGAGGGGAGGGCGAATATATGTCCCGGTGGCGTATCAGGTTATCCTCGAGCCTGGTATAGGTCAGTTTGGTGAGTTCGAGCTCCGCCGAGTGCACACTCGTATAAATTCGTGGGGACTTTTTGTCGGGCACAAATTGACTCGCGGAAAGCGCGAGCGCGTGACTTAGCAACACTCGATGAAAAATCGGCGGGCAGTGGGATTGCTGAACCCTATGCGCGATAAAGATTGAAGGCAAGAACCGGGGGGAAGAAGGGACGACACCTGTGACCACGGCGTTGTCCAGAAGCTGGAAAGTAAAAGTGTGAGAAGAAATAAAAAATAAAAAAAAATGTATGTGCTAAGACGCTGGACGCTCGTGTCGACGCTCGTTTCTACTAGCGTATTGGAAACCTCAAGGGTGGTGGAGTTAAGGGGTGCTTGGCAAGATTTCGAGCGATCAGTCGACGGATGCTTGACGCGTTTGCAAAAGTTTCTTGGCGGTGTGAGTTGTCCTGACGCGAGTGATGAGTGAGTGAGTGAGTGAGTGAGCGACCGACGTCATCGGTTCTTGGCGTCTGACCAAGCGCCTTGTTGCTGTTTGGTGCAGTAGATTTCCGAAAAAGTAAAATGATCAAAAGAAAGAAATGCTTGTAATGTTTCGGAAAGGAGGAAGGAAGTGGCAGTAAGGAATAGCTTTCGACTTTCCATTGCCCTACTCGTAGTAGTACGTATCGCTTTTCGGCCGGTACGTAATGGGTACAATACGTAACAGCTCGAAAGTGGAAATCACGAAGTTTAAAATGCCGAAGAGCCCGCGGCACCCACGTATGATATGATGTGGGTCCTATTTAGTGTGTACGACTCGCTGTGCTCGCTTTTGAGGGCGCGGAAAGAGGCGATGACGCAGTTTTTGAGTTTTTGTGCGTTGTGCGATAAGAACAATTGTTGTGCGCGGACAGCAATGACGTGTGGACGCATGCTGACATGTACGTATGTGTGTCTGTGTTGTCTTCACAAATATCGCACTGACACCTTCCTGTACACACACGCGGAGTTCGTGCTTTATCTTCATCCTATAGTCTACGAGAGAAATACAAATGGTGTGTTCACAGGCTGCTGTGCAGTGTGAGACAGAGAAAATCAAGAACAACCTCACTTAATCAAGCTAAAGAAAGTTAAACGCTACGCAGAGCACCGCGGGTATGATACGAGAATACAACAAAACAAGCCAGACCATAAAAATGAGTAAAACAAGAACTAAAAAAGGCTAGAAATGATTAGTATCGTCATGTCGTACGTGTGCGCCGTAATGTGTTTTAATTTTTTAAATTTTTTATAACTAATTTTCAAGGACGTCAGCCGTGAGTTCGACGAATTTCAGGTCAACACTCTTTTTCCTCCGGCGGATGGGAGACTTCCACGTATTTTCATGCACGTCGTGTGTCGATTTAACTCTATTGCCTTCGCAATATACCGTAATGAGGTTTTGCACCACAAAATCCTGCGATGTGACAGGATATTTGATACGTGTTGTCGGGGTAAATCCTACAATATGTATCACATCTCTCCAAGAGGAAAGGGACGTCACGGGAAAGGCGCTTCATTTCTGTTCTGTGGTCCCGCACAATAAGCTAAGTTCAATTTTCTGGCCGCGGTGTGACGTGTACTTTGTGCAGCGTGCGCTTCCTCAGCGCGCGTTCTGTAGGATATAAAAATACGAGCACCAGCTTTCGTTTATCCAGTTAATTCTAATTGGGTTGATGGGCGTTGCTTGCGCTTGCACCGACGACGTGGAAATAGAACGATTGCTTCTCATGCTGCAGCTGCAGCTAGCTGGGTGAGTAGTGGAGTAAAACAAATCTAAAAATAGCGCATTTCAACGTGCGCGCGCATTCTTACTTCACAACCATTTCGCGGACCATACGCTATGATATAGCCGCCCCAAGCGGAGCGCATGCATGCGCATATGGCCCAGATCGCATTGCCCGGCTGGCGCGGCTGCCTTTTCTTTGACCTTAGCTTTTTCCTTGCTGCACCCACTCAGATACTAGTCGTAGGATGTAAAACGCACTCTCGTGCTCGGGGTTGTACAAGCGAAACTTCGATATGTTGTATACGTCGTAATAGGTGCATGGCAAGCTGCATATTATCTGCTGTATGTATGCTCGTCGCCCTGTCCGATGTGTGTAATGTGTATGTATGTGCAGGTGGTGATGCTGGTGTGTTGACCCTGCATGCACTCCACCATTGATTGGTGTTCCCCCCCTGTGTTCGAATGCCGATGACACAGCAGTAGCATGTGACTGCTTCGTATAGACTATATAATATACGTACGTACTTCCTCTACGCGCGGTCGTGCCACTCGATACATCGTAAGACTTTCTTCCACTCCAGAGTGGCTGGAGCCTGTCCTGTGACCCCGGACGGACTTGATCATGCGAGTTACTGCTGTGAAAACATCATAACTAGTCTAGACTGCATGTGCATAATTTTTTTGTGATCTATACCAAAAAAGGAGAGCGCGTTTTTCATGTGTGAGCGCATATTATGCACTTTTTAACAATTTCGTGTTTGTGGCAACACTCTCGATATCAATATTCCGAGCAAAAGGAGAAGAGTAAACAAAATAACCTGCCGAGGAGGGGGTGTGGAAAGGTGGGTGTGGTGGTACACAAGCTTCGTCTCTGCCGAGAAGGGGGGGGGGGGGGGGGGGGGGATAGAGGGGGGAGGCGATGGCGGGGACAGGGGAAGGAAGCGCGGGGGGAGGTGTACTCGTATAATGCCCGGTTGTAGTCCTAACACCATGCAATACCTAAGTCACTCGCATCCTTACAATGCCGGAATAGAGCACGCCTATCATCGTGTTTTCACCGATCAGGCAAAAATGTTATTTGCACGATGCACGAAGGGTCGCGAGGTATTCGGCGAGGCGCATGAAGGGCGGGCTACATCCTACCAAGAACCGGTTGTGAAGCGGACTTTGGCACCTTTGCTTAGTGCGTATTTTATTTCACATCTCTCTGTGGATGCATGCGCCAAATTACTTGATAGGGAGGAGGGGGGTTCAAGTGGGGATAGGGAAACACGGGGGCGGAGGGGGGGGGGGGGGGGGGGGGGGGAGGGGGAGGGGGGGGATAGGACGACAAGCAGCGCGAGCGACGTGCAGTGCACTCACCAACAACATCGATTGGTGTATGGGATGGGATGAAAAAAATAGCAAAAACAAAAATCATGCGCATACACTTACTACAGAGTTGATCTGGATAACTTTAGAAGAGAAACTCGCTGACTCACTGCGCACACGCTACTCGAACACACGCACGCAGTTCACGACACACGCATGTGGGTGGATGGTTTGGTCAGCCGATAATACCGTGTACTTGTGCTTTATCGACCTCACCAAAGCATGACTCCGTCGACCGAACCCTTCTGTGGGATGTCCTTGCTCGTTTTGGCGTGCCACCGAGAATGCTCGCCGTCATCCGCCAATTCCACGACGGCGCGCACGCATTCGCGCGTTTGGAAGATGGAGAGTGTGCTCGGATAAGTTTGACGTGGGGCAAGGTCTCAGGCAAGGATGCGTGTTTGCGCCACTGCCGTTCAACATGTTTTTCACGGCGGTACTGCGTGTGGCCGAGAAACGCTTCCTCGCTGATGCAGCCATCACGGACAACATGGTGCAGCTCCAACGGAAGGAGAAAGGCGAGAAGAAGGGCACTTCACGCACAGGCAGAGTCGAAGGGCGGAGAGGGAAGGAGGGGGATGAGGTGCAGAGATTGTGGGGTATGCTGTACGCGGACGATGCGGGCATCGTATCGCGATCATCAGAAGGGCTGGAGAGGATGATGACGGTGATCGTGGTTGCGTGCTCGTCGTTCGGGCTTACGGTCTCCGAGGCGAAAACAGAGATTATGTGCCGACCAAGGCCACGGTAGGGGGGGTACCCCCGTTTTCACTGGTGTGTTTGAGCCACTCGCACGAGTAGCTCTGTACCCTACGGATGAAGATGGTTTAGGCACTTGGTTTGGCGCAGCTTAGATCACCTTTGCATTGCGGATTGATTTCGTTAACGTAAGATATAAAGAAAACGTAAGATTGCATAGGAACAAAGGGGTTACTCGCGCGAGTGACCCCTAGCCACTGAAATAAAAGGCCCAAAAGGGGACCCCCCTACCGTAGCCTGGGTCGCCTACAAACCAAAGGCCGGGGGAAGGTGTCGTGCACAATCAATGCAGCCGACCAGGTATACAAACAAACAATCGAGTTTGTGTACTTGGGCGGGGCTATCACCGCAGACAGAGACCTTAGCATTGAAATAACGCGGCGCCTTCAGAGGGCCTGGGCGTGCTTCCAGCGGTACAAGATGGAAATCTATGATCGCCCGGATGTGCGCTTACGGTTGAAGGTGCGGTTGCTGAAAGCTGAGGTGGTCGAGTCACTGCTTCACGGCTGCATGACGTGGAGCCCAAACAAGCCTGACTGTGACAGGCTACGACGGGTTCACCACTCCATGCTCCTCCGATGCTTCGGATGGCGGAAACGGAAGCGCGACGACCACGCCCTATCGTACGCCGACGCGCTTTCCAAGACAGCTTCCAAGAGCATAGAAGCGATAGTGCGCAAAAACGGAGGATATTGTTGGCGGGATTCGTAGCACGTATGGGGGAGGAGCGTCTGCCACAGCGAGGGTGATGTTTGGGGAGTTTATTGGGGGTAAGGGCTACTCAGGGGGGCAAGAGAAGGACTGGATGGCTCATCTGAAGGAGGATATGTCGGTCTTGAGAATAAAATTCGAAGGGTGGCGAAAAGCTGCTCAGAAGGCCGGCAAAGGGTTTTCACGAATAGAAGAGGGAGCAGAGTTGTTCATGCGGAATTAGCATGAAACGGAGAGGCGCAAAGCTGCGGAGCGACGCGCAAAGGCTGCGGCAGCGCCATCCACGGTCGGCATCTCTAAGCGGCCGGGGGGAGGGGGGGAGGGGGGAGGGGGGGAGGGGGGAGGGGGGAGGGGGTAGGGGGGAGGGGGGGAGGGGGGAGAGGGGGAGGGGGGAGGAGGGGAGGAGGGGAGGGAGGGACGGGGGAGCGGGGGAGGGGGGAGGGGGGGAGGGGGCGAGGGGGGAGGGGGGGAGGGGGCGAGGGGGGAGGGGGGGAGGGGGGGAGGGGGGAGGGGGGGAGGGGAGAGGGGGGGAGGGGGGAGGGGGGGAGGGGGGACGGGGGAGCGGGGGAGGGGAGAGGGGGGGAGGGGGGGAGGGGGGAGGGGGGTAGGGGGGAGGGGGGGAGGGGGGAAAGTGGGGCGTCATGCCCAAGAAACTGAAATCTGGATCTGGCCATCATCGTTTTGAAAGTTGTGGGCCTTCCAATGGCCGTCACAAGATAGCGTAAGATCGCCCTGACTTCTTCGCCATGTTGCGTTCTCTCCTCAGTGCCATTGATGATGCACTTGATACCCTCTATGAGCCCAATGCCGTCTTTTGCCAGTTCCCAGGGTCTGCTGGTATGACATTTTTTTTTTTTCCCCTTGCTTCTTCTCCTTTCTAGTCTTTTGTTGCTTTTCTTGTCTTTTCTTTTCCGTCCTTTCCTTTTTCGTTTTTTCGCTTACTTGTCTTTTCTTTCCTTTCCTGTATCTTCCTATCGGTTTTTTGTATCGTTTTATCAATTGACTTGCGTCTGTCGTGCGTATGCGTAGTGATGGGTACTTTCTTGGGTGGCAAGCGGTACAGTCGGTTTTTCCAGGCGCGAGTAGTGAGACGTATGCACCAGTATGGACCTGGCACATACATCGTAGACTGACTCCCGATTTCAGGTTTACATGTTTCTGGTGGAGGCATGAATTGCGCCAGCTGGATATATGCGTGTACCACCTTTGGTTTGTTTGTGTTTTTCCCTGGGGTATTCCTCCTCTCCAGAGTGACTGGAGCCTGTCCTGTGACCACGGACTTGATTATGCGAGTTAATGTGAGAACGACAATAGCAACGAGTGGCAGAATGCACCGCCAACTCGGCAGTGTTTTTCGGTCGGGTCCGCAAGCAAGTAGTATTAATAGGAGATAAACCCCGCCATGTGCGAGAGGGATCAGACGCTCTGTATTTCGACCACGCACGGCGTTCTACCACTCATTGGTTGTTGTTGTCTTACATTAACACTTGTCAAACATCTGGAGTCCGTGGTCACACTAAAGTGCTGGAACCCTAGGATGTTCCGAAAAACCAAAAGAAATCAAAACTTGTGCGGGAAATACTACGCTTTCAAGCCTAAACACGCACGATACGAAGAAGGCGCACAAGTGAATTGATCCAATGTGCAAACTGAACTCACATGGCCGCGGGTATCCACTCATCAACTACGGCATAGAGTTCCCCGTTCCCACAACTAACCAACTCGCGGCTACAAACTGCAGCGGTTGAGCTGCCTGCACCGTTTGAACCGCACGGTAATCATGAGCACAGACGAACGCGCCTGCTGTCTGGAGTGCTGTCAGAGTGACGACCCTCGTGCATGCAGTGAAAAAAGAGTACAATCGAACGAAAAACCACCATACAAATATCAATTATCGCCCCGTCGTCCCAGGTTATCTGACAGGTTGCAGCGCAGCTACGACGCCCGTGCCTGAAAATTGAAAATTGCGCGGGGTCGTTCCCCATGAAGGGTATAGAACTCTACCAGCTCTACAAAAATTAGTGACGTACTTGTACCAGGTATAGTCTACACCTGGTAAGTAACATGCTGTACTACTGCCTCGTAAAAAAGCTCTGGTGGTACTACTTTGTAGCACGCAGCAAGTACTCTGAAATTCTGGAAGAAGGCACGAGTTTCATCCGTGCGTTTGTTGTGGGGACCTTCGGCCTTCTCCTGCTGCTGAAGTGAAGCGAGGCAAGTGGACTGGCGGGCTGTTTGACCAGAGGTTGACATGATGGTGAGTTCCGACGAGAGGAAAAAGTACGTACTGGTATAGACTGTCTCCTCTCAAGGATTGATTGCAGATGCACGCTGCAACAGCATCAACATCCACAACCAGAACAACAGCATCAACAGAGGACATCACTGACAACAGGAACGAAAAAGCAGCAACAATAGCAACAACTCGTAGCAGCAGGGAATAATTGTAGAGACGCCCTTCAAAAAGAGAGTAGTCTATGTACAATGCTTCGCGCTGCTGTTGTTGTTGCTGTTGTTGTGCTTCTGTTTGTAGGCTCCGGCATATTATTGTTGGTGATGCTGCTGCTGCTACCGCTATGCTCGCTCGAGATGACATGTTCTGACTTTTGCTTTCACCAAAGAGGGTACGCAGAAAGCTCTCCACGGGCGAACAAACAGTAACATATAATACAGGTCGAGAAGAAAGATCTCACAAATATCTGAGAGGTACGGCGCATGGCGCGACAAACAACTTTTTGGACACGTCAAATATGCCAGTCACAGATTTGACATGCGAATATACCGTCAACAAACCGTCTTTAAACTTAATATACTGTTTTTTATATGTGAAGTCCAGTCAAGGAATTAATTGACGGACATCCGTCAAGTGGAAAATAAGTGGCGTCACGAGCTCGTCGAAACCTAATTGGATTTAAATATAAGATATGTTTTGTTTAAATATGGAATTGAATATAAGTAATTTTGTTACGATAGAATTTTTATAAAACAGTTCGAACTTATTCGTTCAAAAGAAGTATCGTACGCAGAAAATAACGAAAATTCGGATGTGCGGAACGACCTCGTCTCTTTTCACAATCAATTCATCTTGTTGGTCGCTGGTGTTGTCGTGGGCTATAATCGCACTTGATCGAGTAGTAGCACATGGAATCACTTAGTTGGAGCTGTTGCAAGAACCACGACTTTGTAGAAAAACAACTCATCATCTCGCCATCGTCATGGCGCAGCACAGCACCAGGCGGGCCGGGCATTTGCATCTCTATTCTCCGTTTAGCACTCCGTTTAACAGCCGGCCTATAAACAGGGCAAAAGAAGCCGCAGCAGTCGCAGCAATTGCAGCAGCAGTAGCAGCGGAAATATCAGCAGAAGCAGCCGCAGAAGATCCGGCAAGCAGCGGATATCCCTCGCTGGAAGAAGAAGCAACAGCAGCAGCAGCGCGCCGTCCTCCTCCCCTTGAGATACAGGGTGGTCATGATGATGATGACGAGGTAAAAGGAGGGACTTGAGATTCTCGATTGATACGCACCGCGATCCGCAAGACGGTGTCCTGTAGATTTGACAGCTTTCCATCTTTCCATGTTCCTTCGGCCGCGATGATGTTCCTCGTGCGCACGACGTATGCTTTGGGGCGTACGCACACGCGTACACTTGGGGCTGCGGGATACTTTCAAGTGAAACCTGCTATGCACAGCAACAACAACAGCATATCTCTCCGTCAAGAGGATCTGTTTTGCAAGCGAGCGTGCTATCGAGGTGCCTGTTGCTTTTGTTCTACTCTATCTGGCCGCCGTGCAAGTTCTGTCTTTCTCGAATGTGTGCATACCTGGTAGATTTTTCGATACCCAAAAACAGTGTACAAGCAATCTGCGGAATGAGAAGGGTCGATCGTCTGCAAAGCGCGCGCAAATCCTTTTGCAGGAAGACGCTACTCGTACAGGCGCGGCTGTGACATTAGGCCTGGAGCGCGAGAGGCACTTCTGACTTCAAGCTTGCAGAATTCTCGTAGCGCAGATTCCAGGGTGTTCGAGGGAACAAGCGATCTATGGTATAGGTTTAGGTCCGGCGCCGAAAAGCCTTGTGGCCTAGCTCGCCAGGGTTGGAGGAACTCGGAACGTGCAAACCGTTTATTCATGCACCTGTTGGTTCCTGTTTTCTTTTGCTGTCTCCCATTTCTAGGCCTTCTTTTTCGCGTCTTGCAAATCACATGCGGGCTTTTTTTTATCACTTGTGTACATAGTCTACAGGTACGTCAAAGCCCGAAGCCAGCGAAGTTCACATTTTTTGCTACGTTGGTTGGACCTTTTCGCGTATTATAGATACGATGGTTGAAACATACCAACCATAGACGTCTCAAAAAGGTGCAACGGAATCGACCCAACAAATATTTGACGTGGCGTGGACAACAGGTGATCACCGAAGACGGGGCATATTCGCATGCCCACTGCAACATCAGCGGCGGCACTGAAATTCGGAACATCAACAACAGCAACAACAACAACAACGCAGCAGCAACAGCCGCAGCAGAGGCAGCTATGTTGGAACTGAGCAAACCAGGGCTCGACCCCACCGGCGTCGCCCGAGATGACCATCACACCCCCGGCAAAGACTACTACCTCTTCTCCCCGCTAAGCGAGCCAGGAGCAGCAGCAGCAGCAGCGGTAGCGAGGAAAAGTTTGACGAAAAGCAAGTTATCGCGGCTTCAATCCATGCTCCCAGGCCGTGGCAACAGCGGTGTCGGCGGTGTCAGGGCCCGGGACACCACCACCATGACTCCCGACCAGACCCATCAAACTGCCTGCCGAAAGTCCACCCGCGCGATGGCGCGCCGTCCTCAGACAGTGTTGTCGGGCAAGGTGCTGGTAGTTGCACCCGCGCCGGGCAGAAGCTGTGGCGGTGGCGGCGGTGGTGGCGGTGCGCTGTCAGACGAAGACGTGCTCACGGAGACCGACACCGCGGAGACGTCCCCCGCTCGAGAGAAACGGCTGGGCTCAGAAGACACAGCGCTGAACCTAGGAGAAGGCTTTGAGGAAGAAGCTGTTGCTGCTGCTGCCGCCGCCGACGCAAACAATACTGTCGTCGCCCAGGGGGGCACCATCGAGGCTCGTCTTGACCTGCACCAACAGGGGGTCTGGGTCAGGGTGGCTGCCGTGGTAATAGTAACCGGCAGAGCTAGAAGCAGCGGCAACAGCGGTGGCAACAACCATAAAACTAGCGCCACCACCGTCTCTTTGTTTTTCGGGGAGCGGCGGCAGCAGCAGCCGCGGCACGACAACGACGACCACTCCGTCGCCTACTCGGAGGCGTACCTGTGCTTGGTGCCCGAGATTTTCGGTGTCTACGGCAACAGCGGTGCCTTCTCTAGAGGAGCGAGGGTCCGCGAAGTTCGGGCAACGGTGGACGGAGATTCTGCGGGGGCGGTAGATCTTGCGGTGAGTCACAGGTACTGCTGTAACAATAGTATCATCGCACGTGGTGCACGAAGCAGAGCATTTTTGACGAGAAGCTCATCGGCGCGAAATACTTTGGTGGGAAGCAGGTTGATCCGATGTGCGTCATACTGCTTGCTGTAGATAGCGCGAGGGAGATGTATAAAGGGAGAGCCTCACAGAGTGGGGTGTACAGCCGTCTGCCAGGTATATTGTCGTAGATGGGTGCAAATAAATGTCAGTTCAGTGTGAAGATCAGGCAGATACAGACTCCAAGGGTATCATATGACATGAGCCTCACACAGTGTTTGTTATCTGTTGGGTTTCCCTGTCGTTTTTTTTTCTTTCTACTATGGGGATGTTGGTATCGTACACCGGTATCATACACCTTCTTCGGTGTTTTTTTTTGCTCATTCCATCTAATCTGTTCGCACTTTCTCCTTGTCTCTCTCCGTCCCTACGTACTGTTATTAATAGTAATATACCTATTAATAACTGAGATATGTCCAGGGTCACCAAAAGCAACCTCTTCTTTCCCGTGCCCCGCCACGTGTACGGTACGTGTGCCTTCGTTTTTATCGCAAGAAGACTTTCAGCCTTTTCTTTTCCCTCGTCGACTCGCATCGAATTGCGCCTACCCACGCTGCTAGGCGCTCTCAGCAATAGATTCCTTACTAATACTATGGAATAATAATAATAATAATAATAGTAGAGTGGACTATGTTGTGGTTGTTGTTGTTGTTGTTGTTGTTGTTGTTCTCACATTAACTCGCATAATCAAGTCCGTGGTCACAGGACAGGCTCCAGTCACTCTGGAGCTGAGGAATACCCCAGGGAAAACACACACACAACCCAAGGTGGTACACGCATATATCACAGCTGACGCAATTCATGCCTCCACCAGAAACATATAAAAGTGAAATCGGGAGTCAGTCTACGATGTGCCAGGTCCAGGCCGGTGCATATGTCTCACTACTCACGCCTGGAGAAACCAAATATTCCGATTGCCACCCAAGGAAGACTACCACGTATATATTACACGTAGTATCTATCACTACGCATACGCACGACAGGCATAAGTCAATTGGAGAAAAAGAAACAAAGAAAAGAAAAGAAGATAAAGGAAAGGAAAGAAAAGAGAAGAAAAAACGAAACAAGACGAAAAAGGCAAGCAAAGAGAAGAAAAAGACAAGAAACGCAAGAAAAGACAAGACAGGAAAGCAAGGAAAGAAGAAGAGAAAAAAGAAACAATACGAAGTACAGCTGGAGTGTATTTTAATTTTTATAATAATAATAATATATTTCATTTTTTAAATATATACCAGGGTATATATTTTGCAAATAAACTCAAAAGTCCGACCCCTGTGCGATTCGAGCTCCAAAACCACCCTCTACTAAATATGTACCAGGTACGATTGCATCAGAAGGCAACCACTCACTCTTGAGTGGCGTCTAGGGAGGGAGAAAGAGAAAGGAAAAGTGTGCAGATATCACGAGGAATGAGCAAAACAAACGTATCGACCCTCGTATAGTTATCAAACTCACAGCCGACGTGTTCAGAAGTTTTTTTCAGAAAATAACAAGTAGACCACCCCCGGGCGATCGGCTGGCACAGCAGTGCCAGCGAAACATAATACGCAAGAGTACGCATAGTCTAAATATTTGTTTTTGTGGGCATGCATGATATGATACGAGCAGAAGAAAACATCACTTCGGAGCAGTAGCGATCGACGTCCACCGCATGTTTCATCATGGGCTCGACAGCGCTAACAACCCGAGCATCAGGCCTGGGCTAGACCTCCGCTGGCCTGCCACATATACAGGGAGTACACAGGAACTTGTGTACGAACCGGGTAGACCCAAGTAGCCCACTTCAAAAGTTCGCATTAATTGTTTTATGCGTATTGAATTCCACCGATGTCTGGTTTTGTCCCCCTCAAAGCGGGTTATACAGTTTCCGTGCGCAGAATAACGCTGAACGCCTTAGTCCTCTTAACCCTGGCATCAGCAGGGGAGTCACCAACCTGTACCCTCCACGAGGGTACATACCCCGTAACACGCGCGATCGAAGTATACATCACACGCAGGTTGCAAAGCTGAGTTTTGATCATAACTTCCTTTTGGTCGATCTCACAGATCTGATGTGTATTTTTTCATCTTTTTAAAGACATGTTGGCTTTGGTTGCGTGCGGTTTCGGTCGGGAATTTCGTCTTCGGCTCCGCGGCATCGGGATGGCGAGCAGGCCGTAAGAATGTAATTGGCCTATCGTACCGACTTTTTTCTTTTCTTTCACACACTTGTACTTTCTTCCAGCTTCTGGACAACAATCCGTGTAGTCACAGGTGTCGTCCCTTCTCCCCCCCGGTTCTTGCCTTCAATTTTTAGCGCGCACAGGGTTCAGCAATCCCACATTGCTCGCCGATTTTTCATCGAGTGTTGCTAACTCACGCTCTCCTCGCGCTTTCCGCAAGTCAGTATTTGCACAAGAACAAGTCCCCACGAATTTACACGAGCATGCACTCGGGGGGATTCGAACTCACGAAACTGGCCTTACCAGGTTGGAGGACAACCTGACACGCCACCGGGGCGGCCGGCTACCTAGAGGGTGCCAGGTCCCCGAGTTTCAGGACGCTAGGATAGCTGTCCTGTCCAGCCAGTGTCCAGCTGCCGAGCTATCATACCTACAATCGTGACAACCCATGATGAATATTTCTATGCCCATACGGCATCACCCGTGACTCGTGCCGCGTCTCGATCTCGTATGTAACAACTTCAATGAGTGCGAGCAAGAACAGAGTAGTACGGCGGTGGTGCACCCGAAATGGCACGCACCCCCCCGACCATTAAAAAAAAACACGAACAGATTGAAAAACGTCAGCTGTGAGTACGACCGATTGAATAGTTGAAACTCGACTTTGCAGGCTGCGTGGACCATCTTCCAAAACGATCGCTTCCGAACCCGGGACGGAGGCGCACGCGATGAAAATGAACGGTGGCGTTGGGAAGAGATTTCATGGAAATGTTCCCATAGACAGACGCATGCATCGCTCGGCGTTTGCACTGTTCTCGTTGCCGACAAAACCACCGTACGTATCATGTCATGTCATACTTGCATGATACCCCACCAATTTCTTGAGAGGGGTGTGCGTGCCTGTTTTGTCTTGCGTGTAATATTAGACTATACTTGGTACCTTTTTTTCCTTTCTTTTTTTTTTTCTTTTTTCGTCCCAGTTAGTATCCTCGCATGAGATTACTCTCCTCGCGCTCCCTCCCAGAAGCAGGTCAGATCCGGGGCCACTGAGCGGGCCCTCTCCTCCCCCCTCCCGACGACGGCACGTGCCTTAATTGTTATCGCGAGGATAATTGAGCATTTTCTTTCCTCGTCGACTCGCGTCGAATTGTACCTACCCACGCTGCTAGGGCTCTCTCAGTTCTCAGTTGATCCTTTTTCTTTTCGCATTTCTGCAAATAAAATCAAATATCACCGCGGTGGAAATCGAACCCAAGGACCAACGCTCTAGTAGTATTCGAGGGTAACCACTAGACCACCGGGGCAACCGGCTTGGTATGATTGTATCTGGTACGCTGTTAATAGCAGATTAATAGTGCGGTGTGTGCCTTCGCCTTAGATCGGTTATTTTGTTGTACGTACCCAACGTGGTCAGTATGAGGTATGATGGAACCCCCACTCACTACTTCAGCTGTGTTCATCCCATTTTTCTTCATCCTAGATACTTGAAAACTATGTGGACACAGACATTGAAGCAGAGGCCCTAAAAGCAAATATAATCGTATAGTCTATACTTGGAAAAATTATGTGGACACAAACATTGAAGCAGAGGCCCTAAAAGCAAATATAATCTTATATACTTGATCGCAAATGAACAGAGGAAAGGAAACTAAATGCCAGCAAAAACAAAAACAAAAAACAGAAATTATGGTGGAAGTAGCAGAATAGAACAAAACGAAGAACACGGTTCTAGTACGAGAATAGAACGAAACGAAAAACACGGAGAAAGAAAAACAGGAGGACTCCTGAAGTCGGACGCAATAAAACGCGCGATTGAAGTATCACACGCAGCTAGCTTGCAAAGCTGAGTTTTGACCAAAAATCGTTTTCGGTCGATCTCACAGCTGAAGCGTGTGTACTCTTAATTTTTTGTTTTTTTTTAATAATAAACCAGAAAAACAAAGTTGCAGAAACAGACGCTATCATGAGACAAAAGACGAAACGAATGAACAAGTTTTTTGTGTTGTATCTTTCGAAAATGGAAAATTCTTTTTTCATCAGCTGTGAGATCGACCCAGAAAAGGATTTTGATGAATCAAAAGTGCAGTCGTTTATTTGTTTTTTTTTGTATTGTTGTGAGTCCTCATTACCGTACATGCGTAGCGGTGCCCTGCCAGACAACAATACCCGCGCTAAAGTGGGATCCCGAAGAGAGACGTACCATTAATGAACGCTGTAGTGCGGCTCATTTGTTGCTTGCCTTCCAGTCCTTTGACCATTGACCACGCATCCTTTTGGAGACAGAGCGATTTAAACTGGGGGGGGCGGGGCGCAATAAAGGGTACTGCACTATGTCGTTGCAAGAAGGGGTTTTCACTGCGTTAACGCGTTTACAACTTGAAACCCGTCTTCGGGACAATATTACTTGGGTTTAGTACAGGGAGGTGTTTCGGGGATCTCAAGGGGACAGACTTCTTGTGGGCCCGTACTGAAGGGTACCCTATTAAAACATGATAATATCAGCCGGTCGTCCCGGTGGCGTATCAGGTTACCCTCGAGCCTGGTATAGGTCAGTTTCGTGAGTTTGAATCCCCCCAAGTGCATACTCGTATAAATACTCGTGGGCTTTTGCTTGTGCACAAATTGACTTGCGGAAAGCGCGAGGGAGTGAGTTAGCAACACTCGATGAAAAATCGACGGGCAGTGGGATTGCTGAACCCTATGCGCGATAAAAATTGAAGGCAAGAATCGAGGGGGAGAAGGGACGACACCTGTGACCACGGCTTGTCCAGAAGCTGGAAAGTAGATGTGTGCGAAATATATATATATATACTCGGAGTATATATTATGACGCGGGACCTCGAGCACTGAACTGCCGTGTACCAGTGTACCTGTGTTTCCGTCGTCGGGTCGTCGGATTTCTTTGCGCCCCCCCAAAAAGTCGTGAGTACGAAGGAACAAACCTGGTAGCAAACATGTGTGTGCCTGTGTTCGCGTGTTCACATTGTGGTTGGTCTTTCCACCCGTCGACATGCAGCAGTGTCGCAGTGTCCGTAGCGGTGCCCCATCCTCCTGGAGAGAGATACGTTTTGTGGCCGCACACTATCGATACGAGACAAAAATATACATCGTACATCGTAATCGCAGTAAGGGGATTTATTTATCCGTGCGATGCCAAAGTTACTGAGCTCGACAGCAGATGCATACACAAGCCAGCGCACTAATAACGAGACTTTTTTTTGCAGGGGGAGGAAGATAAAGAAAATTAAGACACTTTTGTTTCTCTTCTTTTTTTCTCCGGAGTATGGCTTGTACTCTCCTGCTCAAGTCGAGCCGTGGTCGCAGGCAGGTCACAGGTGTCTTCCCTTCTTTCCCCCCGGCCCTTGCGTTCATATTTACCGCGCATAGTTCAGCGTCCGCACTTTTGAGCTTCAATGCTCTTCGGTTTGCGTCGAAATTCGCCAACTCACGCTCTCGCGCTTTCGGCCAGTCGATTTTCTAGAAAGATTTCCTTGTGATTGTCGAACCTACGACCTCGACCTTGATGGTTCCGCTTACTACGTATTGCTATTGGACCACCGGGGGCGACGACTACTGCTGCTGTGTATATGATGGATGTCCAAGTCAAGTATCAAGTATTATTGATAGCATAATGTCTCTCGTGTGAAGGCGCGACATCGGGCACCCACCTTCTGGCATTCGGCGCAGCCTGTCTTGCTGCCTGTCACCACCAAAATAATCTTATGTGAGAACACGCAACAACAACGACAACAACAACAACAAAAACAACAACAACAACAACAACAACAACAACAACAACAACAACAACAACAACAACAACAACAACAACAACAACAACAACATTGTATCGCACAGCTGCTAGCAGCCGACCTTGAATTTGAGTTTGAATTTGAAGTAAAAGTTGAAGGTACAACACCGACCGACCGACCGACCTCTCTATCTGGGCCTTGCATACGACTGCACTCGGTACGTGCAGAGTACTTTGTATGTACCGGGTACAGAGTCAAGTGCCGTCGATACGAACACTGGTTGTGCTGTGATAGATACCGATGGGTGGAAATGGCAGCTTCATGTGAAGAACACTCGCACACATGAAGAACACACTTACACACGGCGGAGTATATATACACTCTTCCTAATTGGAAGACGTGCTGTCAGACAAGTCAATCAGTGTAGCATACAGGTAGCATTCGAAGGTACAACCATCATCATTGGTTGACTAATTGCCAACCGCGACGAGGTCGACCTTTTGTGATGTAGGATATGGCATGGTATCTGGGACGGCTATCAATAGTTGTTGGCTGGGTAGCGAAGCCTGCCAAGAGCAACTTGCTGACGCGCTCAAGGATTGAGGAGCCAGCCAACTGAGTGACTTTTAGTCCACAGCTAGACGCTGGTCGATTGAAGTAGAGTCGACTACAGTTGAACCAGCAAAGAAAGCTAACCACCCCCTCCGCCACAGCCGAAAGGGCCCCCGCGGGAAGCATCCGGGAAGGGCCCGCTGGAGGCAACTTTTACATTCTAGCTTTGTAGTATCAAAATAGTTGGCCTCTTTTTACGACTCGACCTAAAAAGCGGGACGGTCCTGCAAAAAAAAAGCTTGCAGCCCGATTGGCTGTGATTGGTTTTCGGCCGCCCGTTTTGTTTTTGTCATACGTTACCAGAACACGCTGAGGGACCGCGCGATCCCCCCCTCCTCCCCCTTTTTTTTGCTCATCCCTTCTATTATCTTCGCACTTTTCCTTTCTCTTTTTCCCTCCCCAGACATATAGCTCAGATCCTCGGTCACTAATCAGTCTCTCCTCCCCCCCCCCCTCCCCAGTACGGCGTGCGCCTTACCTTGCTTTACCATGTGTGAATAAACTCGAAAGTCCGTCCCATGTGGGATTCGATCCCCAGGACCATTTGTAGTAGCATTCGAGGGTACCCGCTAGACCACCGGGGCGACCGGCTCTCCCCTGTCAACCTCTAACCCCACCAACCCCAATAGGTTAGTGTTGTGTTAGAGCTTTAGGTTTGGGTTTGGGTTTGGGGTCATGGTTGTCTGGGCCGACGTGCAATATTGGGATCTAAATTGACCACAGGCAACCTGCAAGAT
This sequence comes from Undaria pinnatifida, assembly GCA_012845835.1. Lineage (NCBI taxonomy): Eukaryota > Phaeophyceae > Laminariales > Alariaceae > Undaria > Undaria pinnatifida. The sequence goes on along the minus strand of JABAKD010000016.1, from coordinate 11,101,645 downwards.
ACTTTTTCGCAGGACCGTCCAGCACCTAGCACGAGCCACGTTTTGCACTCAGAGAAGTGCTCACCGGGGTATGAAGAACCCCACACAGGCCTTTCTGCAAACGAGGGAACCCGAATAGCCGGGTAGATGGTTGTTTTGGCATCGCTGCAACTATATAGTTAATAATAGCTGTAATATCATATCAGGTACTTCGAAGTAGACCTAGCGAATTATTTAGTGACCGCCCGTCGACGGTGAGGGTTGATGATTGATGTAGTTGATGCTGATGTTTTTGATTTGATGTGGTGTCTTGTATGATAGTTCGTCGGCCAACCTGTAGCCTTGGCAGCAGCAGTAGTAGTGGTGTACGATCGTAGTGCTTTTTCCTTGGGGGGCGGTGTCAACTCCATCCACAGCAGTTCACCAATCACGTCTTTCACGCACACATCCATCTACCGTACACTAAATGGTGCTGTGAATGCCAACTCTAGGACGATTTTCGAACTTTATTTCATTGATGGGTGTATATGCTATTTATACTAACCATTAGCACGGGAAAAAGAAACGCACCCTCTCGCGGACGATTTTCGATTCATGTTATTGATGCATGTTGTCGACAGCGGGGGGAGTGCTATCGCCCGAGCGATGAGCCTATATGAAGAGAAACCCCGACGACACCTTTTCGAAACCATCGTCTTGTGTGAGATTTTTGTGTGAGTTTTTTTGTGGTGCGTGCCACCCGTGTTTTGGAGGAAGAAGTCCGAACTGAAACTCGCCCGAACATGGATGGGTAGGGGTGTGCTACCTGGCGTGCTACGTACGTTATACATGCAAAACAAGGCTGGGCGTGTTAGTCCTGTTGACCCCGGCATTAGCAGGGGAGTCACCGACCTGCATCCTTCACGAGGGTACACCAACCCGTAACACGCGCGACCGAAGTATCACACGCAGCTTGCAAAGCTGAGTTTTGATCAAAAAAATCGTTTTTGGTCGATCTCACAGCCGAAGTGTATTTTTTTCTTTTTAAAAATGTAAATGTACCTACCGTCTACCGTCTCGCCTCCCAACCTCCGCCAAACGAAGTAGCATATGCCTAACGAAGTAACGTAATTGAGCGCGGGCGCATCAATCGTTCCTTTCAAAACAGTGACGATTTGCACTTCTCCCCCTCGCGTTCCATGTGCATGTCCACATCACCTCACTTGTTGTATTTGCAATATGTGTCTCTGTCTTATAGTTGGCGACCTCAGAGCCTCACATCGGCACGGTAAAGAATCATAGTAACTACAAGGTTGCATCTGTCGATTGCAATGCTCTATTTTGCGATCCATGTAAAATACCACACCGTAAAGCCGTAACACATTGTATACCACAACTCTACATGATTGTTTCAAATTGTTGTCTAGTATTCATGGTGTTGTTGTTATTGGTGGTCTCACATTAACTCGCATGATCAAGTCCGTGGTCACAGGACAGGCTCCAGTCACTCTGGAGCTGAGGAATACCCCCGAAAAAACACAAACCAAAGGTCATTCGTATAAATAGCCAGGCCTGGTTGTTGGAATATACGGGAGATTCCGAAAAGGCCGTTGCCCCCCCCCCCCCTCCCCCCTCACACTGACACACGCCCAAAAAACAGCCCCCCCTCCCCCCTCCCCCGCCGCCCCACCTAAAATTAAGACTGCTAGAAAAATAAACACTACCAGGCAGGTGATATCACCTCATTACCTATCCAAGCAGCCATGCCGTAGCTCCGATTAATTTATTTCCTATTTCCGCGCCCCCTCCTGCCCCACCACCCGCGCCATCGCCTAGACCTAGCACGCATAGGAAAGTGTCTCCCAGGTATACATTCATGCGACCTAAAGGGGTTTGATTCCCCCCCCCCCCGCCCCCCCTCGTTTTGTTCTCTCCCGCCATCCCACCTTAAATCAAAATCTGCCAGAGTAATAAATACTACCAGGCAGTTTGTATCACCTCACTTCTCTAGCCATCCATGCCGTAGCTCCAACTCATACCCTCCCCCCCCCCCCACCCCAACGGCCCCAATTTCCCCACCACCCGCACCATCGCCTATACCTAGCACCACGCGTATAGCAAGCTCCCAACACATATACATCAATGCGACCTAAAGCTGTTGGAAATCCCCTTCCCCCCCCCCCCCCCTCTTTGAACACTCCACCCTCTCGTCATCGGTTGTACGACTTACAGGATACACATGATTAACTGATGCATTCCTTCCACAACCGTCAGATTTGTCCCCTCAGAGGATTTATAGTTTCCGCGCACATATTGTTGCCCCGCCCGTCCCCCCCCCCCCCCCCCCCGCGCTCCCTCTTGTTCAAACCCCGGCCCTCACGCCCCTTAAAATCTCCGCCCTCCCCTCACCGGTTGTACGACTTTTGGGATGCACTTGATAAACTGATGCGTTTCTTTCCACAGCTGTCAGATTTTGTCCCCCTCAAAAACAGGTTTCATAGGTTCCGCGCACAGACTGATTAACATCACCCTGTTGACCCTGGTACAAGCCACACTGTAGTTCCAAGGGGAGTCGCCGACCTGTATCCTTGATGAGGATACACACACTCAGCTATACGCGCGATCGGAGTACCATACACAGCTTGCAAATATGAGTGTCGACTAAATCTTCGATCTCGCTCACAGCTGGAGGAGTGTATTTTTATTTTTATGGAATAAACCTGGCGGAAGATACCACTGCTTTATAGTGAGATCATTCGACTTCATAGGTACTACTGCTGCTTTATGGAAGGACATTCGATTTACATCGGAACGGCATCTACGCTATATTGTCGGAGGGCAAAATTTATAATAATAATACGTACCTGGTATCAGCAGGGGAGTCGCTCACCTGCATCCTTTGAGGAGGGTATGATATGCACCTCCCCGTACCACGCGTGATCGAAGTATCACGCGCAGCTGGCTGAGAGTCAAAATCTTTTCTGGTCGATCTCACAGCTGAAGTGCTCTTTTCATTTTCTCTACGTAAACTATCCCAGGTGTGCGATACGCCCATCAATGTCTTCGCTATCTGTCTCGCAATGTCGCGTGTCTTCGAAAGGAAGTCGGGACGACATTGTTATCGTATTGCCAGTACATCTGTGCTATATTGGTCGATCTCACAGCTGAAGTGTGTGTTTTCATTTTTTCTAATTATTCTACCGGCACATGTCTGGTATGCTACGAGTACAAACCAGTTGGTAGTATGGAATACGGTATGTTGATGAGTATACTACAGACAGGTAGCATTAGCATTATATACCAGGTACCAGGTAAAATAGCTGTATATAACAACACATTTGTTTTGGTTTTTGTTTTCGCTGATGTCATCTCGTACTGCTGTCCTGGCGCTTTTTCTTTCTCCTTCCTCCTCCCTTCTAGTAGACGTATGATATGATAACTCAGAAAAATCCATTGTCACTACTATGTGCTTACTTGCAGGCTCTCTTTTCCCCCATCCCGACTTCTCGACTTCTCGTACGAATATCATACTTCCAAGTACGTGCCTTCATTTTTATCTCGAGAAGACGTCAACCCTTGCTTCCCTCGTGGACGCAAGGTCGACTCTTAATTTTTATAATATTTTGAGAAAGGCCTATTAAGACAATTTCTTGAAAATTTGTTAAAGGGAGAGGTGCTTTTGGGGTTCTAATAAAGGGGTTTCACATCTAGAGAGTCTTGTGCCGGCCTGTTTTGTTGCTGCGTGTTTGCTTGGCTGGTTTAATTGTTGCTCGTAGTGGGCTTGCGTTTTTTTGTATTCGTTACCGGGGCGACGGTGGCGGTGTTGACACCACTGCTGCCGCCAGAAGCAGTGACGGAGGTGACAGACCAGGCGGCAGTAAGTCACTTAGTGCTTCTATTAATAGTCGCACAACAGTAGGTCATTAGAAACCCATTACGAAGGGTTGCTGCCCCCGATTTTGGTCGAATGACGAGATAAATCACGACTAGCCGAGGGAGCATTTAGGGGCCCATGGGGACACTTGTAGGAGCCATCGCCGGTTTTAAGGTGTTGCGTTTCGGGTATATGGGTTAGGGTTTGAGTCATCCCCGGGTTTGGGGTATTGCGTTTCGGGTATGGGTTAGGGTAGAGATAGAGTTAGGGTTTGGGTTGGGTGCCCGTTTCGAGGGTTGCTGGAGGTGCAGCGACGGGATTTGACGGGTCTACGGTGTGGTACAGAGATTCGTACACCACGAGAGAGACTCTTTTTTGTCCTTTTTTGTTGTTTGTTGTCGTTTTTAGCTGCAATTAGTCCCTGATGGTGTGCTGGCGTGCATCGTTTTTTTGCCCGCGTGTTTGTTGCGGCTCATTGCATGGCCTGATCGCCTTGCCGTATTCGCAATGAGTATCTCAGTCTGGTCGTCTGTGACCACAGAGGTCGTCTCTCTACAGCAGTAGGAGGAATCGGCACGGACACTGGTTGTGCTGGGCGTAGACGGGTGAAAATATCAGTTTACTGATGTGAAGAACACACACTGCTGCTGCAGGGCTCTGCCATCGTTGCACGCTCGTCTGTGGGAGTTAGCCGGTGTACTGGAGACGGATACGCCGGCGACTATGCGAAACGCAGGACCTGAAAATCCGGGGATGCCTCATTAATCTCCCCCGTTGTCGTGTTTTGACTATCGTCCACGTCGTCGTGTTTAAATCTCGCTTGTTGTGTGTAGTGAGGATTTAAGTCTCGCTTACGTGGTGGTGGTTTATATCTCGCTTACGTGGTGGTGAATTAAATTTCGCGTACGTACGTTGTTGTGTGACCTAAATCTCGCCGACGTGCTGCGTGGTCGTTAATATCCCCGTACGTCATACTCCCTGCCTTGATGCAGAGTGTACAGTGTACAGGGTACAGCATACCAGGTATTACCAGGTATGTATGACGGAAAATATAAAAATACACTCCAGCTGTGAGATCGAAGATTTCGTCGAAACTCGTCTTTGCAAGCTGTGTTACTTCGATCGCGCATATTACTGGGCGTGTGTCCTCATCGAGGATATAGGTCGACGACTCCTCTTGGAACTGCAGACAAGTCTAGCTTATACCAGGGGTCAACAGAGTGACGTTAGTCAGTCTGTGCACGGAAACTATACAACCCGTTTTTGAGGGGGACAGATAATTGTTGGATCTTTTGCTGAACCCATACGAAATACTTGTACCGGTCGAACTGGCCCCTGATGACGTCGTAATGACGTCACTGGGATGAAATGGTTGAAAAGACCCGATTATGGTTGTGAATGTGTATCACTGATTTTAGGGTCGATACTCATCTTCGCAAGCTGAGGCTGCGATAACACACTGGTCGCCCGTTTTTAGTCAAGTTTTCATGAGTCAAAAGCCTAATTCAAGAGTACTCGTACGAAATGATTGTTTGGCGGATGGCGCTGCTGCTCGTTGTGCTTCGCGCCTGAATGCACAGCGTGCCAGTTGCACGACGCACGGCTGTACCTGGTATGCCAGTATCATTCAGCGGCCGAAGCAAATGTGGGTGGTGTTGTGCGCCCCAGCTCCACCTCCCCTCCGACGCTCCTGCCATCCTGCTATGCATTTCCTGTTTGATGCCCCTCATTGGCTTTACTTTTTTGTAAGGACGAAAATAAGATTCAAAGGAGATGAGGGGATCTGGCGAGCGAGGTTTCTCCAGTTTTTTTGTTATATATGTACCGAATGAGGACACACACCCAGTAATACGTGCGATCGGACTATCACACCCCGCTTGCAAATATGAGTTTCCACAAAATCTTCGATCGCACAGCTGGTGTGTATTTTTATTTTTATTATTTAGACTACCGAAATCTTCGATCTCATATAGTAGCTGGAAAGTATTTATATTTTTTATAGTATGTCATAAAAATATTTCAAGGACGTCAGCCGTGAGTTCGACGAATTTCAGGTCAATACTCATCTTTGCAAGCTGCGTTGTTGGTACTTGTGATATACTATATTTACCAGTTCAGAGAACAAATTTCTTACCTACCTGTTACCCGGGTATAACGACCCGTCGTATATATGATAATACTTGGATATTTAAATGTTACTCATCATCTCCAGAGATGTATACTGGAACATATCGGAAAAGTTGTTGTTGTTGTTGTTGTTGTTGTTGTTGTGTTGTTGTTGTCGTTGTCGTTGTCGTCGGTGTTGTTATTATCGCATCAACGCATCGCCACGATCTAGTCCGTGGTCTCAAGACAGGCTCTAATAACTCCGCCGGTCGCCCCGGTGGCGTATCAGGTTACCATCGAGCCTGGCATAGGTCAGTTTCGTGAGTTCGAATCCCCCCGGGTGCATACTCATTCATATAACTTCGTGGGGACTTTTTCTTGCGCACAAATTGACTCGCGGAAAGCGCGAGAGCGTGAGTTAGCAACACTCGATGAAAAATCGACGAGCAGTGGGATTGCTGAACCCTATGCGCGATAAAAATTGAAGGCAAGAACCGGGGGGAAGAAGGGACGACACCTGTGACCACGGCATGTCCAGAAGCCGGAAAGTAGATGTGTATGAAGAAAAAAAACAAGAACAGAAAAAAACTCCACCAGAAAGAAAAGCAAGGAAAAGGTACCGCTCTGTCGTACCGTGCACGCGCGATATTTGAATATGTGGCGCCCCAGAACCACACCACCATACCATACCATACCATACCCGGTTCGTGGCTGTGAGCTGTGCGAGCGACGTATACAGAGCAGCTGATACAGAGTATTCGTCGGGAAGCGGAGGTGAAGTTCGGCAGCACCACTGCTGTAGTACTGGTACGTCAAGCAGTCCCGAGAACCGAACGGACAGGTTGCCGAAGAGATGAGTATGTACCTTGTTAAGGTTTTGCTGGAAGGTCGTACGAGTGCCTCTGGGCGGATGCTCAAAAGGTCATGGTATTGTGCTTGCACATACTGTATGTAGAGGGGTTGTTGAAGAGGTCCGAATGTACCTTCTATTTACGGGGGACCCTAGTAAATAGGACCTACGGTGGACACAAAAACCTGTATATTAATCTATTTTTACTGACAATATTTGGTCCTGTTTACTATCGTCCTCCGTAAATAGGTGTTGCTGAAAAGCTCATACTTTTTTGTTTTTTTTCACACTTCTACTTTCCAGCTTCTGGACAGGCCGTGGTCACAGGTGTCGTCCCTTTTCCCCCCCGGTTCTTGCCTTCGATTCTTTGCGCGCATAGGGTTCAGCAATCCCACTGCTCGTCGATTTTTCATCGAGTGTTACTTACTCACGCTCTCGCCTTTCGACGAGTCAATTTGTGCACAAGAAAAAGTCCCTACGAATTTATACAAATACCTGGTATGTACTAGAGGGGACTCGAACTCACGAAACCGACCTATAGCAGGCTCGAGGATAACCTGATACGCCACCGGGTGGACTGGCCGCATACTTTTTTTCTTTTCTTCTATTTTTTTTCACGCACATGTACTTTCCAGCTTCGGGACAAGCCGCGGTGACAGGTGGCGTCTCTTCTCCCCCCCGGTTCTTGCCTTCAGTTTTTATCACGCACAGGGTTCAGCAATTCCACTATGTGCCTTACCGGGTAGCATGTTTTTCGTTTGGTCATGCGAACGTGCGGCTTGTACATGCTGCAGCAGGAGCGGCGCACGCAGCAGTTCATGTTACAGTTGCATACGTGCCGGGTGTGTACATGCGAAAGGGTCGCCCTAAACCTCACGCATGCACACATCAGTGCAACTCCCGAGACCTTACGTACGAGACCTCAGCCACTCGGCGGTCGTGTTACACCAGCCGAGGAGAACCAAGGCACTTTCATGTGCATAATATGCTGGTGACGAAAACCAATGATTACATTTCCCTTCCTCCCTCCCCTCCTTCCTCCCTCTCCCCCCCTTCCCCCTTCCCCCCCTCCCCACAGACCTACCTGCAACCGGGTGACGTGCTGAAGGAGATCAACAGTCAGCACATCCAACACCTACCCTTCTCCCAAGTCCTCAACCTGCTGGAGCCCCCTACCCCTGTGTTCACCACCGCGTTCGCCTACGCCCCTCATACCACTACCAACACCCGAAAGAACCACTTTTTCGGCGGCACCAACAACAACACCACCAACTACAGCAACTGCAACGCCAACTACAGCAACACCTGCTGCTACAACAAAAACAACATGCACGGCACGCCCGCACGCGGCCGCACCCCCAGCAACCACCATAACGCCTCCTCAGAGCGTCGAAAAATCTCCCTCCGCTCCCTCATGGGTGGCTGCGAAATGGCGAGCCCTTTCATGTCCAGACCCAGGGCCTACTCCTACGCCCTCCCCAGCACCCCATCCTGGCTTCCCCCCCCCTCCCCAACCGAGCCGACCCCAAGCCGCGCCGAGTCACACAGACCTCGTCCGTTCGCCCCGCTGCTAACCGATGGGCTGAGATTCTCCCTCCGGCGTAGCAGCTACGGTGGTAATGGAAATGGTAATGGTGGTGGCGGCGATGGTGGGATTGTTAACGGTGATGGTAACGCCTCGGTTAGGGGAAAGGGGGACGCGCGGACGACCGCCCCGTTTTTTTCGGCCGCCGCGCTTACGCCTTCACGTGTCGGTTTTCGTAGAGGCAAGGGGGGAGCGGGGGAAGGAACAGGCGGAACTGAGGGCGAGGGCAGAGGATTAGGAGCTGGGGGGCGGGGGGGAGGGGGCGGAGGAGGCGGAGCCGGGGGGGAGGCAGGCGGAGGAGGCGGGGCCGGAGAGAGGGGGGCTAGGGGTGGTTTTGCCGCGAGGCTTAACCCGTGGGGAGGGGGCACCCCAGGCGGAAAAAAGGCTGCTGCTGCTCTGGCTGCTACCCCAAGCAGGACGCGGGGGATGTCGCGGCTTAAGTTTCCCTTCGGTGGTCGGCACGCGGCGGCAGACGAGGCGGCGGCAGCGGCGACCATGAGTCCTGCCTCGCGCGACCGTGAGAAGCCAGAGTCTGCGGCGGCGGCGGTGGCGGCGGCAGCGGCGGTGGTGGAGGCGGGGTTAGGGGGAGGGGTGGTTGTCCCGGCGCTAGCGACGACGATGACGTTTTGCACCGCCGGACGAGAGGAGGAGGAGGAGGAGGAGGAGGAGGCGGTTGCTGCGGGCGGGGATGGGGGAGAGGAAAGGCCGCGGATGGGATTGAGTGACTGTGGGGGTAGTGTTGGTAGTGATTCAAGCTACGTCAGCGACCCGGCCATTGCAGCTGCTGTTGTTGCTGCTACAGCTGCGGCTGCCGCTGCTGCTGGGTGGCTGGGGTCCGAGGGTGTTCCCGGGGAGAGGTGGTCGCCGGCGGGGAGCCTAGCATCATCGTCATCGTCGTTGCCGAAACCATCGCCTTCGTCCTTGGCAGATAGGCTTAGTGGGGACAGTCGCGTTAATGGTGAGGGTGACGAGAGGAATCACATCTCGCGCGTGTCGGCTAGTTTCTCGTCGGATTACGAGGAGGCTGAGGGGCGCCAGCAGCAGCGGCAGCAGCAACAAAAGCAGAAAATGCCGAAGCTTCAGAACCAACAGAAGCCGCCGCAGCACCCACACCAGCATCAGCAGCAGTCCCAGACGCAGCAGCAGGAGGAGCAGAGAAAATCTCCGGATGAAAGCGTTTTGGAGGCGGTAGTTAATGGCGGGGATCGAGGTGGGTTGCGGTGTAAAGAAGCCTTCCAATCTCCGTTGAAACCTGCCAACAATGAGCCTGCAGAGGAGGAGGAGGAAGAGGAGGTGGTTACTCTGTCGACGTACTTGGCGTGCTCCGGTCGGGATTGGCCGTGGACTGGGAAGGAAATCATCTGGGCCGAGTACGTGTCATTGAACGGCCACCACAGGTGCGATTCAGACGAAGGGAGGGGGAGGAGGAAGAAAGAGGAGGTAATTAAAATGAGGGAGGCGGGGGGGGGGGGGGGGGGAGGCGGGGGGAAGAGAGAAAGAGAAGAGAGTGGTGTAAGGGAGGGCTATAATCGCCATTTTTCTCCTCCTTTTTTTTCTCTTTTTTTCAAAGCTCCAAACGGGTTGAATAATCGCTAGGTATCGTACCTGAAAAAAATCAGAAGCGTAGACCATTGTTTAATATTATTTCTAACCCTTTTTCCTCCTCTCGCCCTCTTTTTTCATGGTGTAATGTGTCTTTTCTTTCGGTTCGGCTCGGTGGAAATCATTTTTTTTCTAGGTGGATCCGCTCCGAGGGTTGCCGCCACGCTCTTCTCATCGTCCGCGGCGCTATGTATCTGCTGGAGATGCCCTCAGAAGCCGCCAACCGGTACAAGCAGGAGGGGGGGCTGTTCAGGCGTCCCGCCACGGGAAGCTGGTTCCTTAAAGTCGATGCGGCGACGCTCAAGCTCCTCTCCATCCCTCTCCCACTGTCAGAGATCAAGCTAGGCGGAAACGACTTCAAGTGGGGAGAAACCGTATGGGGGTTAGGAGTTGCAGGAGGCGGAGTTGGGGGCGGGGGAGGGGGAAGTGGAGGCGGAGGCGGAGCGTGGGGAAGGGGGGGAGGGGCAGAAAGGCACCTGTTTGGCGGCGGTGATGGTGTTTGTGCGAGCAATAGCGGTCTGATTTTCTACAGCAAGGGGGGTGGGTGCGTGTGGGTGGAATGCGGGAGCGCCGGTAGGCGCGACGCACTGGTCGGAGTTGTGTCGGCTTGGCACAGCTCTGAGACGAAGGGCGGAGCGCCGCTGCAGGTCCAGCGTATCTCGGCGCAGCGTGCGGCGGCGAATGTTGGCGGGGAGCGCGGGGGGCGTTTGATGCCGTCCTTGTTGGTGCAGAGGAAGGCATGTTTGCTATGGTGAAAAGCGCGAGAGGAAGTACCGCACGCACGTGCTACGTTTTTTTTCGACGAAGTTGTCGATCTCACAGCTAAGGAGTCTTCTATTTTTTTGAAGCGCCTGGGGGGGAGGCAGGGAGGAGTTCAGGGTACGCTGTGCGGGAAAAGAAGGGGGGAGAGGCGCTGTGGGAGAAATGAGAGGTTTGGGGAAGGCGGGGGCAGGAAGTGGAGAGGTGTTGGCGAAGAAGGGCAGGCAGAGAGCCGGTGGGCGGTGGGAGGTGGGTAAGCGACGGTTCCGGAAGGTTGCTGGTTAGCCACGGGCCGAGAGGTCAGGAGGTCGAACGCGCGGATCAGTTTAGTTAAAATGGAAAGAGAACGAGGGAGAGTGGGAGAGAGCAAGAAAGACAGAGAGGGGGAAGAGGTTCGGTTATGAAACGAAGGCGACGTAGGGTGGGGCGGGGGGGGGTCGAGTTTGTGCGTTTGTATCATACGCGTGGAAACGTTTTCGACGCTTCTGCTATGGAGTTCTTTCGTTTCAGCCGTGGTCTATAGAGAAGAGCAAGGACGGCGGAATACAGACAACACAGCCAGGCAATCACCGAGCAGGTGTCAGCACGATCAGGTTTTAGAACCGAGCGCTGACCACTTAGGCAGGCCGTCGAAAATGATGCCACACTTAAGTTTGTACAGCGATCGACGTCCGTGACTATCCGGCGGCGATTCTAGGTACGCACCACCGGGCTAACCCTTTTTTTCTCCAAACAAAAGAGCACCTCGAACCTATGTATGCCATAGGGCCTGACAAGGGCCGTATCAACTTAGGGTAGGATATGCTAGGGGTCAGGGGGGGGGATAACGTTAATTGACCCCGTCCGCGAGGCGTGTTTGGGACGGAATCAGTGGATGTAGGGCCCCTGCAAGAAGGAAAGGGCGCGCGAGGAATTGGCTACCCTGGTTCGTTCGAAACAGCGTGTACTTTTGTTGCGTTGTTGTTGACGGTGCGTGTGGGTCGGGAGGGGTGGGGTCGGGGGGGGGGAGGGGGGGGGGGGCGGGGGGGTCATCAGTCTCCGAATTTTGTTGCTCGGAGATGTTTAGTGGCAGCTAGTGGCACGGTCGCTGGTTAGTGTTGCAAGTGGTCAGCCGGTCGGTTGCTGGGTGGTTTTGTGGTTGGTTGTCGTTTTCGCAAGCGCGGCAGCAACACCGGAGGTTTCGTACTGGTAGGAGGCGGTATATATTACATGGTGGGTCTGTCTGTTTTTGGATGATAATCAGTGTCTGCCGGGTGCCGCGAGGAACCGCTTACTCCAGCGCGGGGCTTGTTGATGTACGGTACGAGGTTTTACTGGCAGTACGCGCTTTGGTATATGGTATGGGATATGGCAGGGCATATTGTATGGCACGGTATATGGTATATATGGTGTGGTATGATGTGGCGTATAATGTGGGATGGCATCCATGGGTATTTTGGGCTTGTATGGTGTGACGTGGAGTGGTATAGTGCTGCAGTACATGCACGGGTGGGAATTTTGATTTGGACCGTCCTCGGACGGGCGGCAGAAAATAACATAAGTCACAAAATCTGTCGCTGGCGAGGGGTGGCGGGGGGGTGGCGGGTGGGTGGAATGTAGACATATACATGGCGGAAACGGTTGAGCAGCAGCATTACGGTGCACGCATATCGTGTATTAAAAATTCTCGTCCGGCATTGGTTGGTACAATAGACGGCAACCCAGTCCCACTTGACAAGCCCCATTTTTTGGCCGGGGTCACCAATAAGTACTGCGTGGAAATACAGCGCTTTATCTGGGGGGCGGGGGGATATGGCGGGTGGTCGGGATGTGAACATATATATATGCCGGAAACGCTGGGGCAGCAGCATTACGGTGCATGCATCGTGTATCCAAAACTCCCGTTCGGCGTTCGTTGGTGCAATAGACGGCAACCCAGTCCCACTCGACAAGCCCCAATTTTGGCCGGCGTCACCAGTACGACGTGGAAAGAGCGTTTTATCTTTGCGCGGCGAGTGTCTGTAAGGAAGTCGGGGCGGGGACAGAGGTGGAAACATGTTTTCGGGATCGACCTCTCTGACACGCGTGTTGTCTCACCCTCCCGCCCTAGTGGTTGTCGCCGTCCGAGAAGGTGTTGTGGTACATGTCGGAAGTGCTCTTGCGAGATGATTTGACGTTTTTCCTTTTGGGTGTTTTTGGCCTAAAGCCGCGTCGTTCAGCGCGCTCGCACGGCCCCGGTACGATGTCACCGACGCACTGTGGATGGCGATCGGGCCATCTCCGTACGACGTCACTGATGACCCAATGGCCAGTGTGGATGACGATCTGGCCATGACATGTTTTCCCGCGTTTTTTTGGTGGTCAGTCGTTGTAACCTCATGTTTTTTTGAAATTAAGTAAAATGTAAAATGTGTTACTCTGCGACGCTTGTTGAACGTGTGTCGCAGCCTTTTTTTGTTGTTCCTTGTTTTCTTTTGCTGCTGTTGCGTTTTGACTTCTTGTTTTGTATTATTTTGGTCTTTTCGACTTTTGTTGTGCTTTGTGTTTTGACCTGTTTTTTTCTGTAAGGTTTTTTTTTCGTTGCTGTCGTGTCTCTGCTTGGACGCGTGTGCCTGCTCCTGGTGTTTTTTCTTTGCGTTTACGAACGCACCAGGCACGTGCTTATAGCAGCAGTACTTGCGACGAACACCGGGAGTCTCCGTGGTGCTTGCTTTGTGTACTATACTTTAGCTACGGGTTTCGACTACCTTTGAAGGGTGTATGGGTAGGGGGCTGGGTTGTCCGGATATCCACAGTGTGTAGTGTCGAGACGCAACGTTATGAAGAACACGACTACTACAACATCAGCCTATCAAACTTCGTTGACGCTGCATTGAGCTAGCACCTGTGACAACGCAGTTACTTTGAAGCCGAGTACATCGTGTTAATATGATGAAAAGTGCAGCAAGCACTACTTTCTTTCTTTTTTTCTCACAGTTTCACTTTCCAGCTTCTGGACAAGCCGTGGTCACAGGTGTCGTCCCTTCTTCCCCCCAGTTCTTGCCTTCAATTTCTTATCGCGCATAGGGTCCAGCAATCCCACTGCTCGTCGATTCTTCATCGCGTGTTGCTAACTCACGCTTTCGCGCTTTCCGCAAGTCGATTTGTGCACAAGAAAAAGTCCCAACGAATTTACATTAGTATGCACTCGGCGGGGCTCGAACTCACGAAACTGACCTATACCAGGCTCGAGGATAACCTGATACGCCACCGGGGCGACCGGTACTAAAACATCATCAGTCAAAGCTTCACACCTCGGACAGATCACGATATAGATCATGTAGACCATATAGATCTTGTTTATGCCGTTATGAGATCTCGTGCAGGATCTGCATGTATTGACTACAGGTCCAACCCTGGAAACACTTGCTAGATCATGCAGATCGTACGGCTCCCACCCGGCAATACATGAGCTATAGATCGTAAAAATGTTCCTTGAAAGAGCTAGATCATCAAGTGGGGATAGATCATCTGTCCGAGGTGTGAAAAGCTTTTTGATTTGATGATGGCGTGATCATGATGTGGGCTATGGCTAGTTTGGTATAGGGTGGACCGAATGGAGACCGACGAAACCATGGCAGACGACGAACGAGAAGCAAACAGTTTGCCCACTTTTGGTCATCATCGCGTGGTGTCATCTTGACCACCAACATCATCGTCATCATCGTCTGATCTCATCATATCGTGGTTATTACTATAACCATCTTAATAATTCGTTACGATTATGATCGTCATCATGATAATCATCACCATCGTCAGCATCATCATCACCATCATCATCAACATTTGTCATCATCATCATCATCATCATCATCATCCCACTCATACTCATCGCCGTCATCATTATCATCATAACTATCACATACTCATCATCCTCATCATACCACCACCACCATCAACACCGTCGTCATCGTCACCATCACCATAATCGTCATTATTATCATCATAGCGGGGTTGTGCCACAAAATCACCCCGACAGCCCGCAGCTCAACGAATCGACATATATATTCCTAACACGGTAAATCTTGAATGAACAACATCCCGCACGGGTTGTTCCTTCCCGTTCCACACTCCGCGAGGACGTCAAGTCTGTCTCTACGAGAAAAAAAAACCAGCTCGCCGCCAAGTATCGTAAAACAGAACAAAAAAAGCATACACACAAACACACACCACGGTGTGCCACGCCCCCTGCCCGCCCCCCCCCCTCCTCTTCCTTCTGCCACCCAGTGCTTCGTACCGCCCCCCCTCTTGAAACCCCTCTAGCAGGCGTTTTTTAGTTGCGTCACATTTCCGTCGAGTTACACGTTGCTCTTTGGTTTTCGCCGTGTGTCCTGTGGCGAATATACTATTCGCACTTCTACGAGTAAACTTCGCCTTTTTGCTGCCCGGCTGCAACTGCAGGACCGCGCACCATCACCAGAGGCCACCGAACAAAGCAAGAACGAGACGGCTTTTGGGCGACGCGTTGAGCCGCTTTACACTGCCATCGTCGCCACTACCATAGCCGTGCTGCTGCTGCTGCTGCTGCTGACGTTGTTGCTGCTGCTGATGTCAACGCTGCCGCTGTACCTGCCGCTTTTGTCTGTGCGCCTCTTCTTAGTCCAAATCCTCAATACTCCCGCCGATGGAAAAATTCACAGCCAAGACGCAGACAAACGCCCAGCAGACCGTCGCAGACAAAAAAACAACGTTGAGCCACGGCTCGATCTGCGATGGGTTCTTTTGATCGACCCCCTCCTCCCCCAACCGCCCCCCCCCTTCTGCGCGTTCGCGTGCGCGCGGTACATGCAAACATGCGCGCACACGCCCACACCGGCCGAACAGAAGACAAGCGACCAAAACCGTCGCGATAAAAAAAAAAAACTCTACCAAGGCAGGGGTGAAGCGAGGACGTGCCTGCACACGCACACGCACACGACACGACTACTGGGCTCCAAGCAAGCGCTCCGTCCGCTCGCCGAACAGGCACAAAAAACGAGGCCGTCGGAGACGCCACTTCTACCACCTCTACTGTAAAACCACTTCCTACTTACTGCTCTCTACCACGCTACACTACTACTGTACCGTACGGAAAATGGCATACAACACGTGTCCGGTCATTTCCGCAACATTCGTACCGTATTTACCGCACAGCGTACGGTATCTGCCGTACGCTCCGATGACTACCGCACATGCACACATGTAACTGCCGTACGCTCCGGTAATTACCGTAACACGCGTGCAGTAGTTTCCGTAACACGCATACGGTAATCGCCGTACACGCGTCTGGTGATCGCCGTACACGGGTGCGGCAATTGCCGCACAAACAATACATCCGTTAGGCCTTTCGTCGACCCTCGTGACATGACGCGCAAACAACGCTCGCATCGTCACGCAACGTGCCCTGGGGGGCAAGGCAAGGGGCAAATAAACCGAGCAGACTATCCATCCATCCATCCATCCATCGTCAACGCACCCAGTCACCGTCATCCTCTATCGGTCATCCGCTATCGGCCTTCCACGCCGAGTACTTTGACTATCTAGCCTTGGGCGAGAGGTGGAGTCCCGCCAGTTGATCGCCAACTCGCGGGTTTCAATCCGGGTGGGGCACGTGAGGCAGGCACGAGGGGGGGGGGCTATCATCAAGGCGCTCATGACAACGACGACGACAACGATGACGGTCCAGGCTTCAGGCCCCGAACGATGAGCCGTTCTACTCTAAAGAACATCGATCGTCCACCTCGTGTGCGGGAAGTCTACAGTACATACACCGCACATGGATAAAAAAGGCCTCTCTCGGTCGGTGTGGTCCATATGACACGATATTATGACCGTCGAAACCATCAGGTTGGCGACATACCCCAAGGCCGACAAGCCTCTTCCGAGAGCGTGGGGAAGTGTACTCAATATCATGCATGGCCGTAGACAACCAGCGCCGAAGAACGGCGGATACACACTGATGACGACGGTGATGATCTTGCAACTATGATGTTCATGTTATGTGGAGGCACTGATGAACACAAAACAGGACATAAATCCTGCCGTAAACCCAGCCCGTAAAAAAACAGGACGGGAATCCCCGGGCCGTAAACTCAGACCAACAACTTCCTACAAGCGAAGATACAGGCTGCAGGTGTCATGTTGCGGTGGAGGAGAAGGTAGACGTGGAGGTGGGAGGGGTCGCCGGAGCTGCCGGCAGCAGCACCAAAATACCGATAATATCAAAGGGCAAAAACAGCTAAACGCACGAACCTAAAGACCAACTCAAACACGGACCGACGGAATCAAGAAGAATGGAACGACGGAAGGACGACAATCGTCAGGCGTCGGAAACGGGGACGCTGGATAAAAACCCACCGATCGAACGATAACCTGACCGACAGCCTGACTGACCGATCACTCAAGCGATCGACCAAAATCGAGCGACCGGGCGATCCAACGATGGATCGATCTATAGCTTGGCTGACAAGCGACCGACCAAGCGAGCGACCACCAACATTACTGACGGCCCCTTCGAGCGACAGATCGATCTAACGTGCGATCGAACGACCTATCGAACGTTCAAGCGATTGAGCGATCAAGCCATGGAGCAGTCAACCACTTGACCGAACGACCGAGCGGTTTCACAATCGACCGATCTTCCGACAGCCTGATATGGCCTACGGATTGGTTGATGTACCGACCTATTGCACGTTTGATCGACCTATCGGGCGATCGACCGACCTATCGCGCGACCGCTCGATCGACCGACCTATCGCTCTTTTGACCGACCGATCGATCGATCGATCGATCGATCTATAGCTTGGCTGACAAGCGACCGACCAAGCGAGCGACCACCAACATTACTGACGGCCCGCTCGAGCGACCGACCGATCTAACGTGCGATCGAACGACCTATCGAACGTTCAAGCGATTGAGCGATCAAGCCATGGAGCAGTCAACCACTTGGCCGAACGACCGAGCGGTTTCACAAATGACCAATCTTCCGACAGCCTGATATGGCCTACGGATCGATTGATGTACCGACCTATTGTACGTTTGATCGACCTATCGGGCGATCGACCGACCTATCGCGCGACCGCTTGATCGACCGACCTATCGATCTATTGGCCGAGCGAGCGAGCGATCAATCAGTCGAACGAACGACCGACCGGCCAACCGAACGATCAAACAATCGGGCGATCGAGTGATCGAGCGATCGAGCGATCGAGCCTTATATCGATCCCCCCCGTGGCTTGTTCCTCAACGTTTTGCGGCGTAGAGGGCGTCGATCTCCTTGCCAAACTCCTCTGCCACCACGTTCCTCTTCGTCTTCAGCGTCTGCGTGATGAGTCCGTTCGACGTCGTGAAAGGCTCAAGCTTCATGATCACGGCGCCCACCTGGCACAGGGAGGAGCACCAAGTGGCGCGGGGAGATTGCACGGAGGGGTTGCATGGAGAGGTTGGACGGAGTTGCACCGGGGAGTTGCGCGTGCGAGGGAGAGCGAGGGGTCGCACGAAGATTTGCACGCACGGAAGCATTGGAAGGAGTCGCAAGGAAGGGTTGCGCGCGCCGGGCGGGAGGGGGGGGGGGGGGGGGGGAGGGGGGGGGCACGGCAGGATCGCAGGGAGGGGGGACAGGGGAAGGGGACGAAGCGACCGGGCGGACGAACGCTGTCGCGTCGGTTTCGCAGAGGGGTGGAATGGAGCGTGTCACGACCTACTACTTTGTTATGTGGTGGCGGTGATGGTGGCTGTTCGCTGACACTGCTGCCGACACTTTTACTTCTGAAACAGATGGTGACTGCAGATGGTGTCCTGTCACCACCGACTACTATCTTACGTGGTGGCGGTGATGGCTGTTCGCTGACACGGCTGCTGCTGCTACTTCTACTTCTGAAACAGATGGTGGCTGCAGATGGTGGCTGCAGGTTGTGTGGCTACAACTGTGGACGTTGCAGAATTTGTCGAAAAATCTCGCTGCGCTTGTTATGTACCGGTACACTATATATAGATGCGACCCTGTGTAATCGTCCATGCCCCCCCCCCCCCCCCCCCCCCCCCCGATACAGCTTCCCACGAAATTCCGGTACAAACCCTCTACCTCGGCTATATGGGATTTATTCTTTCATACCGGTCTACTAAGCTCAGAATTATCAACTTCTCGCGACAGATGCAGCTTTCATAAAAAAGGCGGGGAAAGAGATTACGTAGAGGTGCGAAAGGGCTGGTGCGTGGAATCAGGGGCGTCAAAACATGTCACACGTTCAAAAATATATATATACATGAAAAAATCCGTCGAAACTCAACAAGCGCGACAAAAAGAACGGAAACAATAGTAACAAAGCAAACATTGGAACAAAAAAAGAGGGCAGAGAAAGAAAAATATGATACGAGCGAGGTACGAAACAACAAAAAAAGTGTTACTGACTGATCTGGGACCGAGAAAAGGCAGGCATGCAGCCCCATCGCGCTACTCAAGCCCATCCCACGAGCTCCACACACACTTCGCGACACCCTGCAGACAGCCCTTGCCGGTACAGAGATTGGCAAAATATCACAGCAAGCCGATGGAACATTACAAGGACCGCAACGTATGGGATGGGTGGCGCGTAGTACCGACAGCGGCGGAATTTCCACCGTTTCATCCCATACTACCTGGATTGACGAACAGTCGACTAGATACAAACAGATCCTCGCTTCCACCCCATACCATCTGAACAAAACTGCCGACAAGGTACAAACACGGATCCCCGAAATACATCACGCACCTGCTCCCACGGTCGCTCTTCGCCAGCGCACAATTTGAGCTGCTCCATCACAGCCTCTCGGAGTCCTGGTGCGGCCAGCATCTCCTGCGCTCATACACGAAGATTTTGGGAGTTCGAACATGCGATAGCGAAGAAGGGGCAACGGGGGGCGGAGGAAAAATAGCCACTTGTTCGCCAAGCCTTTAACTACGCACCAGGGGAATAAAACCACTACCAGTCTGTTTGAGTACAAGAGGGAAGCCTGAACGTTTCGGGGCATAACAGTTGCCGCCGGGTGACGACATCTATACAACAATTACCAACTATTGGTTACAAGGGATTACCCTACCCTCTACTAATATTCTAGACCGCTTGAGCCAACGCAAGCGCAGTTTTTTTTTCGTCGTGTGTTCTGCGTGTAACATCCGATGCTTCTGAGGTGAAAATCGCCACACACACACATCTCTCAGCGGAAAGGTTTGACTTGAGTAGGTACTGCATAATGATATTCATATACCCCATTAGGGACCTAAGATGTGAAGATACCGTCGACGCCGCTGCCGCCGGCCTCCACGACGCCGCTGCCGCCGGCCTCCACCATCAATGCCCAAGACGGAGAAATGTGGGGCTGGGGGTAGTGGTGGTTAAGGGGGAGGGGTGGGGGGGGGGAGGAACCGAGCCTGACCTTTTCTGCCTCGGCTAGCTCCGTCGGGGTGCCCGTGGGCCCCGTGGTAAGAGGGGTAGGACCTAGCAGTGCCGAGTAGCGATCTGCGTCCTCCTGTCAAAAGGGCAGTTAGGGGAAGGTGGGGAGGGGGGAGAGGAGCGGGGCGTACTCATTTGCTGCTTGCCTTAGTTATTTGACCGTTGACCACGCATCCCTGCCGAGACGAACGGAGAGGGGGGGGGGGGGTAAGCTCAAGCTGCTTCAGATTAAGCTGCCTGTACATGGACGAACTAGACGCCGATCGTCAAAGAAACTTAGGACGGAGAGACGCTATAAAATGAGAGTAACGCTATCTGCAACGGGACGGGGGTTGGAGATTAACATCCCGAGAGAGCAAGCGAGAGAGAGAGCGGGCGAGGGAAGTTCGCCGTCACCACTGGCTAGTGCTATCCGTTCCCAGGGTAGAGGGGGTGGCGAAGGGTGGGGCCGCGCTTTTCCTGCTCCTTGTCAAGGTTTTCCTGATAGATCATTTTATAAAGGCGGTTCGCTGATTTCCGCTCCACCCCGCCAGCGTCGCGCCACGACCACTCCCACCTATATGCTCGTCCCCTTACTGCTGTACGTTGTACGAGTTGGTACCTACTGCTGTACAGGTAATTACCAGGGCTTTTCAAGGGGTCAGGTCAAGCCAAGGTAACCCGTCCAGACCCGCGTGTTTCAAAAACATCTTGACCCGATCCGACCCGTCCCGTGTTATTTTCAAACACCTCCTGATCGGACCCCACTCGGCCCGCGAGATTTTGATAACCTGCCGACCCGACCCGTGGGGCCGGACTACGACCCGTGAAAATCCCTGGTAATTACGGCTGTACGAGTAAATGCACGTTGTCCCTGAACATCTTTAGTAAGCTCCACACGCCCGCTCCCGTTGCAACCTTCCAAACTAGTCCTGTCGGCGCGATCTCACGACATGCATCACAGTGCAGATGCTGCCCGTCCATCTGCGAACCCACTACATCTCTCAAAAACTGGCTGAACGACTCCACTGCCTCACCGCCACTGTTGTCCGAAAGGTATCATAATTCTCACCGCACGAAAAAGACCAAAAACAAAATCAGTACTTGACGTTTTCCGCGCCTTACATTTTTACACACCAGCTGCAACACAGCGTGAGATTCGGCCATACTTTTGGGAAACCCCCCAAGAGGAACTCCGCCCCAGAAACACCACGCGAGAAGAAAACATGGGGGGGAGGGGGGGGGGGGGGGGGGGGCAGAGGACGAAAGCGGGAGATGAAGACAGCAGGGGGGCGGGGACAGGGGACGGAGAAGTATGCATCTCGCCCTCGCAAAAACGCCTGTTGCCCCCAAAGACAGGGGACAGGGGACGGATAAGGTATGAATCTCGCCTTGGAAATGATACCGGCTGTCCCCAAGGAGAGGGGGTTGAGGCATACCACGGCGCCGAGGAAGCGCTCGTCCTGGCCGAAGAGCATCACTTGGTCGATAAGGGAGCAGCCTCCCGATATCGCGTCCTGCGAGGAGGGGGATGCGGGGCAAGCACAGACCAAAGGGTACCAGATAAGACAAGAAGAGACGAGACAAGAGAAGACACACGTGACAGAAGACAGGACAACGAGATAAGACAACACACTAAAACACTGGTGCGGCTCCGAAGAGGGGTAGTGGGTAACGTCCATGAAGCCTTTGCCACGATGTAGAGGTGCGCCTCGTCTTTTCCGATGGCCCTCACCCGAAACCGAAACTTTGGCAAAACATTGCTCACTTGACATCGATGTACAATCCCATGGGCTACATGAGTCATCCATATATAGTGCGGTAGGGTTTGCACTTTTCGAGCCAGGCGTTTCTGACCGGCTGAGCCCCTCAAATGTGGAACTACCGCCTAGTCTGATGCTCTTACGAGCATATTTTTGTGTTAAGGTTAGCGCGTAGAAGCGTTGGGTAGGATTGCGTGATTGAATGCCTTTGAACTCGTGTTTCGGGTGGGCTATTGAGCTCTTCATCGTCAGGAGCTCAGAAACTTCTGCCGCACCCCCTAGCAACTGGGATGACTCACATGTAGACTAAGCTATAAACTCGTCTTGGCTGGTCGGTGCTGCTTGCCCGGCCGCTTGCCGTGTGGCTTATTGTTTTCCCTTCTAGTTTCACAATATCTTTGGTCGCGAGCTACGATAGAGGCGCACCACTTTTTTTTCTGAGGTTCCTCAGTTTGGGAGATTAAGACATGCCCTTCTTAACGCAAAAACCGAGTTGATCCCGGATGAAAAATCCAAAACTGCTTTGATCCCGGATGAATAGATCCCACGGCCTAGGAGGTACTCAACAAGAATCACGCACAAAAAAAAATGCCGCATTTCTGACGATTTTGGGCTAGTAAGGAGCTCCGTCATACAGAAACAAAAAAGCCAAAAAAGGGTATACCTCTATCGTCGCACGCGTCTTTGTCCCCCCTTTTTCAACTTGCGACAGCCCCGGGTTTCAAGAGCCAACCACACCATCCCGAACAAAGGGGAAGCTCGTACAACGTATACATTTGGAAACACTAACCATTCGTTCTCCCTGTTCGGCTTGCGACAACAGCCTCGGGGTTTCAAGCCAAGCTTGTATCACACATACATTTTGCAAACGCTACCGTAATCTCCCGTGGTATTCTTCTGCTCCTTTGCTTACCAATTAATGCAAGTATTTGGTTAGATGAGGCCTCCTGCCCCCGCCCGTGGTCCTACCCATAGCTTTTTCTATGTTATCCGTGATTGTTGCGGGCATTATGGCTAGGTCGCGCATCATCTCACCCATACTCGCTATGTCTCTCGCTTACCGCTGCTTACACGCCCAAAAATCGTCCTGAAAAGCTTGGGATAGAGGGAAGTCCCTGGCTGTCGCATAGCTACTGTCCCGCGCTCGCTGAGAACCCCCCTCGCGTTTCCTTTTCCCCTTTGAAGTCGCCACCGCGCCCGTGGTCGATCCAATGTAATACCGCGTGACGCGCTCCGTCTTCCAACCTCCGACCTTCATGATCTCGTCTACCACCTTACCTGCGAGCGACTTGCTAAGCGGTCCGCCTACTCGAAACGAGTGCATCGTGGAATGGTCGGGCAACCCCCCTGCACGTAGATGTGCCTGCAAGGCGGCCGTCATGCGGGGGGCAGTGATCGCCATCGATCCTCTTTCACCGTTACGTTCCACCATGGGGAACAAGTAGCCCGCGGTTAAATCCCAACCGATCGCAAGGGCCGCGAAGATGTACTCGGTAACACCCCGAAACGCGCAAGTCTGCGGATTTTTTGCGTCTGCCAAGACCACCACTGCTGCTACCGACTTCCGCAATGTCTTCTCGAAAGGGAAGTTAAACACCAAACCTGCCGACTCGGGCAGTCTCAGGACCCGTGACCCCAGGTGCTGCGTCAAGCTGAGGACATACGGAATGCGACAAGCAACTCCTTCGCCTTCCGCAACAAGCTCACCCTCTCCGGCATCCGCAACAAGCTCACCCTCTCCGGCATCCGCAACAAGCTCACCCTCTCCGGCATCCGCAACAAGCTCACCCTCTCCGGCATCGCCGAGTGTGCCGTGAGGGTGACCTTGGCCAGCGGGCTGCTGAGGTAGTCCAATGGTTGTGTTGTCCTTCCCATCCCGGCGGAATTGGCAGGGTTCGCCAAGATGACCATGGGAACGCTTCAGCAGGGGGGTAGCCCACGCCAGTCACGAGGTGAGAAACGCGGGTGAGAAACGCGAGGCTTTCTCACCTCGTGACGGGCACGGGGCGAAGTCAACAGGCTGACGAAGTCTGAATTGTCTTTGTTGTTCGGGGTGCCCTTGATAGCACCACCTGGCTCACCCACCCCGTCCGTAGCGCTCACGGGCGGGTTGACCGTGGTGCTGGGGTATTTTTCTCGCTTCTGACGTGCTATCTCCCCCTCTCCGCAGTCTCCTGCACCCTTGCCCCCGTGGCCACTCCCTGCTGAAGCGTTCCTATGGTCACCGTGGCGAACCATGCCAAATCCGACGCGGTGGGAAGGACAACGCAACCGCTGGACTGCCTCAGCAGCCCGCTGGCCAAGGTCACCATCACGGCGTACTCGGCGATGCTGGAGAGGGCGAGCTTGTTGCGGAAAGCGAAGCAGTTGCTTGTCGCATTCCGTATGTCCTCAGCTTGACGCAGCACCCTTAAAACATTACTCGAGCCCGGTACCGGTGGTAACGATGTCACCAGCGAGGTGAGCCGGAAGTCGAGCTCAGCCTGAGGGCCCGCATCGCAGGCCGCCCCATCAGCGGTCCAGACGTGAGAGGCCTCGCACACAGTACCAGGCCCCAGGCTGCCCTGGGTGACGCAAGGCAGGTCCTCGAACCTGGTGGTCGAAGAGACGAGGGTGGCCGAAACGAAATCCGGTCCAGGCGCCGGCGGGGCTGCCGCAGTCCGTGCTGATCGCGGAGTTGACGTGGTCGCCGGTAGAGCTGCTGCTGCCCCTGTCTGCTGGGACTGCCCCCTGGCCACCGACCGAGTCGTGCGCGTCGACAAAGACATAGTCTAACGATCCTCGGACTATGTATCGTCACCTCTATTTTCTCGCTTTTGGTCCGGTGACGAAAACAATGCTTCGGAGGGGCGATGTCATACTCCTTTGGGAAATTGACAAAATCGGGTACACCCGGGTGGTTTCTGAACAAAATCGGGTACCTTTTTCTTCGCGACGGGGCGCGCTTACGTACGTCTGTAAAACGCCTCCAAATCGCCTTCTGGCGCCTGAACCCACTTCGCCTAGTGTACGCGCAGCACCCCAAACCGTTTCTGCGGCGTTCAAACCCTCAAAACAGCGCCAATGACGATTTTGTTCAGGAACACACCGGGTATACCCCACCCCGTGCTTCGATTTCATAAACTGCCCGATTTTGTTCGTACTGCACCCGTTTTTGTTCACATGACATGCAAGACCCGCGGTGACACTGAAACGGACATCTCCCCGCAACCCAGCTGCGGAAGATCCCGCACACAACTGGAACTTGCCGACTGTGATGTAACCGCAGCAGCACTGCTAACTTCCCGGCCCACAAAGATCCGCCGTCACTTATGCACCACTTGCCGCCCCGTGTGACACTGCGAAGAATGGTGGCATGGGGGTGAGCGCGGACACCCAACCAAGATCCGGCGCTAGGACGAAAAGACAGGACCATGTAGAGACTTTCCACTTGTTGCTCCAAACATCAGCAATCAGCAAACGACGCACGCCCTCGGCTACACATGTTCCCCACGCCACCCCACATACAGCGAACACATACAGCGAACGCATACTGCGAACACATACTGCAAACACATGCTGTACTGTGAACACATACTGCGAACATTTACTGTAATGCGAACATACACTGTGCTGCGAACACATACTGTACTGCGAATGCATACTGCGAACACATACTGTACTGCGAGCACATACTGTACTGCGCGCACATACTGTACTGCGAACACATACTGCGAACACATACATACACACAGCAGCAGTAGTACTACGAAGTACAAGCATTTTTGTTGGGTTATACGAAGTTCTTCAGTAGTACTACGAAGTACAAGCATTTTTGTTGGGTTATACGAAGTTCTTCGAAGTACTCCACTGCAATATATACTCCGGGGAATCGAGGATACGTTGTTTTTTGGGAAAAATACAAAGTTCTCCGTCCGGCACCTCTCCCGCCGAAAACAGGCACCCTCAGGCTTGTCTGACGCGTGTTGTTGTGAGGACGAAATCACCAACAGTGGAGGATCGACACAGACAGGAGCACGCACGGCGCGGAAAAATAGCTCCTCAACAGCAGTCCTTGCTTTACCGGTACTCCTACCCGTACGAGTTCTTTCGGACCGATACTACTACTGAATTGCACTCGGTATGCGGAACAGAGGACGTACGCAGAAGAGATAGAAGCAACTACAAAGTAGCAGTCAGTGCGGTCAGTGCGGTTGCATCGAGGGAGGCAAGTTGTGGATCGGGGCGGCAAGTTGTGCATCAGTGACGGCGGATCTTTGTGGGCCGGGAAGTTAGAAGTGTTGATGCGGTTGCATCACAGTCGGCAAGTTCCAGTTGTGTGCGCGATCTTCCGCAGCTGGGTTGCATGTGAACAAAAACGGGTGCAGTATGAACAAAATCGGATAGTTTGTGAAATCGAAGCACGGGGCGGGGTATACCCGGTGTGTTCCTGAACAAAATCGGGTTGTCCGTCGAGAGCACTTTTTGGGGGCCGTCATTGGCGCTGTTTTGAGGGTTTGAATGCCGCAGAAACGGTTTGGGGTGCTGCGCGTACACTAGGCGAAGTGGGTTCAGGCGCCAGAAGGCGATTTGGAGGCGTTTTGCAGACGTACGTAAGCGCGCCCCGTCGCGAAGAAAAAGGTACCCGATTTTGTTCAAAAACCACCCGGGTGTACCCGATTTTGTCAATTTCCCTACTCCTTTTATTGTTGGATCTCAAAGCATGGAAACATGTCTGATTTGAGTTAATTTGCTGTACGATTTTTGCTTGGACTTATTTTAATTAGGGAGGCGTTTTGGGGCTCTACAAAGGGCTTAATAAAAATGTCAGCGATTACGAAGCCGCCTTCGTTTTGTTTCACCCACCTCCAACGGCTGGGGTTCGACGTTTTCTCCATTGCTGAGAATGATCGTGTCTTTAGCCCGACCTGTGACGATCAGGTCACCGGTGATTGGGTTGAATCGTCCCAAGTCGCCTATAAAGCAGAGAGCGTAGAGCGGGAGGGGCGGGTGTGTGTGTGTGTGTGTGCTCATTTCATGCACAGCCGTAATCATGTGACTATTGACCCTCGCATGCCCACACATACCGGGACGGAGCACTTCGGGTGTTCACCGACCAGGCAGACATGCGTGCCCCAAGCGCGAATCGCCGTGAGGTGTTCGGCAAGTCGCATGAAGGGTTAGTTGCATCCGACTAAGATGGGGGGGGGGGGGGGTACCTTGTGCTCGTGCGTACTGCTATTTCTGCTCCAACGTGCGCTCGTTCTTCTGCGCGATGATTGCGCTGGACACTGCCTACACTGGGGTTCCCCCAACAAGGCGGTCTGAGCAAAGTCCGAGTAAGGCGGTATCCATATATAAGGCGGTCAAGATCGCTTGGCGCGACTATTAATAGGGAATCGCACTCATAACCTGGAATGAACAGTGCGGGTTCCCCCGATGAGGCGGTCACATTGCTCTCGCACACTCCCCCCGCCTTGCTGGGGGACCCCTACTAAAATGCTGTACACGTAATTCGGTGAGTGAGTTTTTAAGTTCGACGCGTGCTACGATAGAGGTGCACCGCTTTTTTTCTAATACTACTCCTCAATTTGGGAGCTTAAGACCTCTCCCAAAACCGATTTGGGAAAACTAAAACTTCTACCGGATGGAAAATCCCATCGCCTACGTACACCACAAGTAGAATCATGCAAAAAAGAATGGCCTGTTATTTTTTTTTTTCCCGACGATTTTGCCCAGGTTAAGGAGCCCCATCATTCAGAAAACAACATAACCAAAAAAAGGTATACCTCTATCGCACCATGCGTTATTGGCATACATTGCATCATCTCTCTACGACCAAACCCCTGACCAAAAATACACAGAAATACGCGTCGGTAGAGTGTGATGACGACATCGTATTGATTCTTTGAACGCACATTTAGTAAAACTTCTACGAACGAACAAACCTCTCGCGCTTTGGGGCGCTACCTCTGGGACTCCGGACCTCGAAACGGGTTGATTTTGTACTGTAGTACCTGTGTCGAAGAAGCCCTCTTTGTCGATGACGGCGGCCGTAGCCTCCGCGTTGTTCTGGTAGCCGAGCATCACCTGCGGCCCTCGGATCAAGATCTTGCCGGCCTGCCCCACCGCCATCTGTCCAGCGCCGCAAACGACAACACAAAATAAGCAGGACAGATGGACAACAACAAAGTCTGCGAAGAAGATAGATACGAAGTAGATTTATAGACATATAAGATAGATAGACAGACAGATAGATAGATAGATAGATAGATAGATAGATAGATAGATAGATAGATAGATAGATAGATAGATAGATAGATAGATGGATAGATACATAGATATATATACATAGATATATAGATAGATGGATATATAGATACATGTATAGATAGATAGATAGATAGATAGATAGATAGATAGATAGATAGATATATAGATAGATATATAGATAGATGGATAGATAGATAGATAGATAGATAGATAGATGGATAGGTAGATAACTAGCTAGCTAGATGGATAGACAGACAGACAAACAGACAGATATATAGATAGACGGGCAGATAGACAGACAGACAGACAGGCAGACAGACAGACAGCTAGCTAGCCAGTTAGCTCTAGCTAGCTGGCTAGCTAGCTAGCTAGATGGATAGACAGATAGACAGGCAGATAGATAGATAGATAGATAGGTAGGTAGATAGATAGGTGGATAGATAGGTAGATAGACAGACATATATATGAGTAAACAGCAACCCCCTCCCTACCCGCGCCCATCACCACTACCACCACCACTAGAAACAACAGGTTACAAGTTACAAGCTTCAAGCACTCACTCGCAGTGTTTCTTGTTAATTTTTCTTTCACGCATACTGCATCCGCCAGCCTTGTCGCCCCCCCCCCCCCCCGCACCTTCTTTCCGCTCTCCTGGTCGGCAATTTTCACCTCCGACCCCGGCACTGGCTTACCCGTCGTGCCCCGAGTATTCTCCATCGCCACGCGGTTGGCGATAACGGGAGACGTCTCCGTCAAACCGTACCCCACCAACACCCTGCGAGGTGTTACAATAGGGCATTTCGGGGGGGGGGGGGGGGGGGCACGTTGTCATCCACGCAGTTGGCGATAGTGAAACAAGTCGCTGTCAGACCGTACCACCCCACCAAAACCCGGCGAGGTGTTGCAACAGCAAGGAGGCATTGGGGGAGCAGGAGGGGGGGGGGGGCTGTTGTCGGCATATCGCCTCCCTCGATAGCGAAAAAAAAGGTCATCTTAGCGTTGTAATATTTTCCTTCCATTGCCAAATGATATCTCTTCTTTCCACTGCCAAATTGAACTACTCTAAAAAAAGTATGATTAACGGCGGCCGGTCAGATGGCCGAAAAAAAAAACAGGTGAGTCATTTCGTACTAGACTAAACCTTTACGAGGTATTGTAGTAGCAGGGGGGCATTGAAGGTGGGGGAGGGCGGGGGGGCTGGTTGTTAGCGTATTACCACAATTCGAAAAATTCGAAACACCACCG
Organism: Undaria pinnatifida; assembly: GCA_012845835.1. Taxonomy (NCBI): domain Eukaryota; class Phaeophyceae; order Laminariales; family Alariaceae; genus Undaria; species Undaria pinnatifida. Next base: position 11,072,244 of record JABAKD010000016.1, on the reverse strand, counting down.
AATGGATAACTGAAGAGGATCGACTGAAAACTTGAAAACTGAAAACGATGGTTGCGTTAAACCAGGCTCCATTCACTCCTCCTTCTTCCTCTCCCTCTTTCCGTTTCCCTCTCCCTCCATCCCCCCCTCTTTCCTCTCTCCTCGCCCCACTCCTCCGTCGTCGGTTCCTTGACAAACACGAGGGCATCGCCGTCCACGCCACCCCTCCCCTCTGCCGTCCCTCCCTCTCAAACCACCCGCTCTGTTTAGTTCACCTGACCCCAGCCATCTCGAAGAAGTCTTCCAAGAAGGTGGGAAGGCTGCTCCCGCCCGAAACGACGACCTTGATCCTACCCCCCACCCCTTCGCGAATCTTGCCCCAAACTAGCTTGTCCGCCGCCACCCTCAGGGGGGTCGTTAAGAGCATCACCGCCCCCGACGCCGCCTTCCAAAAAGTGAAATAGGCAGGCAGGCAGGCAGGCAGGCAGGCAGGCAGGCAGGCAGGCAGGCAGGCAGGCAGGCAGGCAGGCAGACAGACGGACAGACAAACAAACACAGAAACACAGACAGACAGACAGACAGACAAACAGACAAACACAGAAATACAGACAAGAAAAGAAGGTATGACAACCCTGAAGAGAAAATAAGGCAAGGCACGACAAGGCAAGACAAGACAAGACAATCCCACTCCAGTCAGAACACAACACATCAGCTACAACGCAACACAACACACTCAGCTCCCACACATCTCAAACCCAACCCAAACCCAGGCAAAACACGAACACGACACGCACACAACTTAAAACCAAATCCAACCCAACCAAAACTCAAGACTCAATCCAACCTAACCTAACCCAACCCAAACCTAAACCTGACCCTGACCCGACAGACACAAAACCCAATCCACACCCGTCACCTCAACCCACCACACACACCCGAATCCAACCCAATCCCAACCAACACAAAACTTAACCCCACCCCAAACCCACCCACCCAAAAACCAACCCGAACCCCAACCCAAACCCAAACCCCAACCCAGCATATGCTGCCACAAAAGCACATAACAAACCGGACAATTCACTGGTCAGGAGGATTTTAAAATCCCACGTGTCGGCTTGGGTAGCATGTCGACTACTCAAAATTTTGGCGGGTCGGGTCGGGTCACTCGGGTCGGGTCACTCTGGCCCGACCCGATCGGACCCGACCGGACCCGGCCCGATCGGGCTCGACCCGACCGGACCCGATTCGACCCGACCCGATCCGACCCGACCCGACCCGACCCGACCCGATCCGAACCTACTCGACCTGATCCGCGAGGTTTGATCCGACCTGTAAACAGACTTGATTTTTCGTTTATTAAAATGCTTACCCGCTCCGGCACGCTGGGCTTGACATCCCGCACCACCGCCCCCCTGAACCTCCTGCCAGCCTTCATGCGCACCGAAGACACCGCTGTCAACAGCCCCGCCGCTTTCTGTGCCCCTTTGCTCTTCTCCGCCAATTGGGTTTGCACACCCTACAAATGGCGTTAATCGTGTGGAGGAGAGCAAAACAAGGAGAGCCCCCTTTAGAATTGTGCCCCCTTGCTCTTCGCCCATTGAGTTTGCATACCTCGTTATAGGCGTTTTATGGAGGAGGGGTGGTAAGAGAAGGAACAGCGCGCGTATTATCCCCTCTATAATTGAGCCCCTCGTCTACAATTGGGGTTGCACAGCGTATCATAGGCGTTGGGGTGGGGGGAAAGCAAAACAAGGAACAGCACAGGTACAATGCCCTTTCAAAATTGTGCCCCCGAGCTCTTCGTCGACAGTCGGGTTCGCACACCCTGCCCGCGACATAGGCGATTACAAGTGGGGGGGTAGCAAATTACGCAAAATGTGCCGTTGCAATATTTCCCTTAGAACTGTGCACCACCCAAACCAAACCCTAACCCTAACCCTAACCCCACCGCGAACCCCAACCCCAACTCCACCTTCCATATTGTCAATAGCAACTCCTGCCCCAACCCCCTACCCCAACCTCTAACCCCACCCCCATCCCCACTCGCACCTTCCATATTGTCTCGAGGAGCCTGGGCACAACGATGAGGAAATGCGGCTTGAACTTTTTCAGGTCGCTCTTAAAGTTGCGCACGTTCGAATACACCTTTTTCATAGAAGAAGGTCAAATACAAAAGCGAGCAAGACCATACAGGAATAAAACAAGAAGGAAAGCGAACAAATTCACCGGACGAGCATGTGTGGAAGAGGGGGAAGGGGGGGGGGGCGTGACGTCTCGCAAGGTTCAGATTTTTACGGGTGGGTCGACAAATGAATAAACCAAACAATACCTGACCCGCCCAAGCCAACCACCCAACCAACCAATCAACTACATCAACGAACCAACAGCGCATGAACAAACCAACCAACCACAGTAAATCAACCAATCAAACGAAGCAACCAACTGATTAACACACAAACCAAACACACAACAAAACCAACGAACCAAACCAATCAAACAACGGCTCAACCAACCAACCAACCAACCATGTTGAGAGGTTTCACCATGATGTCACCCCTGGTGAGCGTAAAGTGCTCCGTCGCCCTCTCGGATATGTGCCAGCACGGCATTATGGGCAGGAAAGCATCTCAACAACAGGAACAAAAACAGCAAACAAAAGCAGCAAACAACAGCAACAGCAACAACAAACAACAACCAACACCAACAAAGCGACAACAACAACCAACACCACCAACAACAACAACAACAACCAACGCCAACAACCAACGCCAACAACCAACGCCAACAAACAACAACACGACCCCCAAGTCAACCATGTAGACATGCCCTCACCATGGTGACACCCCTGGTGAGGGTGAAGTACTCCGCCGTCCTTTCAAAGATGTGCCAGCACGGCAAGATGGATACGAACACATCCCCGACCCAGGGGTTCATGGGATTTCCCTCCGACCGATCAAACGAGTTCTCCGCCACCTTAACATTGTTTTGGTGTTTATTGCGGTGTTGGCACACAAAAGGGACAGACAGGAAGACAGACAGACAGACAGATAGAGAGACAGACGGAGGGACAGGCAGATAGACGGACAGACAGACAAACACATAGACAGACAGATAGAGAGACAGACGGATGGACAGGCAGACAGACAGACAGACAGACAGAGAGACAGACAGACGGAGGGACAGGCAGACAGAAACGAAATGAGCGAATAAAACCTACCCCTCCCATTAAGAAAAAACTCGCTCACAGCGTATATTACAAGCACCAACAACGCAGCTTGCAAAGATGAGTATTGACCCGAAATTCGTCGAACTCACGGCTGACGTCCTTGAAATAATTTTATAAAACCTACCTGGCATACTGTATACCTAAAGCATTCTCCTTCGGCGGCCGTGAGAACGAAAACAACTCGCTTCGCTCTTTAATCTACCAATGTAACTAGCCAATGTAACTAGCACACCCTAGACTAGACTAATGTCGTAGCGTGTAGCGTGTAGCGTGTACCCTTCGACACACGCCACAGCGATGGAGGTGTACCCTTAGAAACAAGCCAAGATAGAGGTGTACCCTTTTTTGGCCCTGCAAGGTTCTTGGCTTGAGGAGCTCTTACCCCAAAAAAACGATTCTGAGCAAACAGAAAGCGCGTTTGTGTATTCCGATAAGCAAAAAAACCGACGGCCTAGGTATATAGATAAAAATCGCGTTGCAAGCAACATAACGAAATTTCCGACCATTTTGGGCTAAGGAGCGCAAGCGCGCCGCGTTATTTTCAGAAGAAAAAAAATCGCCGAAAAACCACTACCTCTATCCTTGCCCGCGCCAGGAAATTTTAAGGCGGCCGTGTAAGCCAGCAACTCCGTTCGTTCAAAACAACTATTAATAAATCATATACAGTGTTGCTGCTAGACTAGCCTACTGCCTTAGCAACTAATCCCGAGTATATTTCAGGCGGCCGTGTACACCAGCAACTCGGTTCGTTCAAACAAGTAAAAAAAAAAAAAACAGCATTGCTTGCTAGCTAGACGAGTCTAACTGCTTTAGCAACTACTCCCGAGTGTGTTTCAGGCAGCCGTGTAAACTAGCCACTCGCTGCGCCCTTAGCTAGAAATAGAAATAGCACTGCTGCTTAAACTAAACTATTGCACTGCTAGCGTTGTTCTACTACGCGTGCTAGCTGGAAATGTTTCGGGCATATCTCGGCCAATCTTCGGAACTGAGACAAAATACGGTAGAGGAGTTCATTTGAGGAGCTTTCATGCGTAGCTATTACACATAAACATATGAATAGCACTGGTGCTAGACTAGACTAATGGCGTTTAGAGCGTTCGAGGCGCGTAACCTGATGCGGCAGACTCGTTGCTACAGTAGACTAAAGTACACAAAACTCCTGACCTGACGCAGCAGATATTTTCGCTGTTACGGTAGGCTCAGTCCAAACCTGATGGAGCAGGTTCGCGTGTGTGAGGACGGCGCCCTTCGGCTTTCCCGTCGTTCCCGAGGTGTACACCAGCGTCGCCTTCATGGAGCGGTCGAGCGAAGGGGCGTCAAAAACGCCTCGGTTTTCCAGGCACTCCGCAAAAGTCACCACCTGGAAAAGCGAGGGGGGGGGCGAGCGTAGTCGTGTGACGATAGATCCTCGCATCCCTACACGCATCCCTACACTGCTGCGACGGAGCACGTCGGGTTTTCACCGACCAGGCAGACATCGCGCGCAACCAAGCGCAAAGCGCCGCGAGGTGTTCGGTGAGTCGCATTGAAGGGGGATCTGCGTTCTGCTGAGAACCGCTTGTGACGCAGACCTCTGTACCTTGTGCGTATTTTCATGCATACGGATGACAGCTTCAAAGTAATTACTTTGTTTTCTGGTGTGGCCACGTCCAGAGGCAGCAACGGGGATACGATGTAACTGCCTCGTGGATGCCTTACCTCATGCACACTACGTGTTATCACCCACCTTGCTAGGAGTTCAGGTTCTCCACTCCGCACAATATGGTCTAACTCCACCACAATCTTGGCTACCGCAGAAACATAAAAACGAGAAAAAAAAGAAACAGCACCCTGACGGTCTAGCTGACGCTGTGAGAGGCGTGGCTTACAGCGTCGTCGCCAACCAACGCCAACTGGGCTAGTGTTATGGTATCCCTTCTCTCCCATTTCGGCGTTACGTGTTACAGCAGTTGTTTCCTTTACAGCTGGCAGGCGCTATCGCCTGCCTGAACAAACGGCCCCGCTCCCCTTCTGTCAGAAGGGGTGAGGGGGACAGCAAGAAACTACAATACCAGATACATATAACATTCAAGCAACCCTCGTGTGAGTTACCATTGCCCCCTGCATGACAGTGGTCGGTCCCTGGGTCCATACTGCCCCAAAGCCACTACACAACCCCACAACGGGGGTTGAATGGGGGCTGGAGGGGAGGTAGTCATTGTTGCTTGCCTTAGTCATCTGACTATTCGCCACGAGTTCGGGGGGGTGGGGGGGGAGAGGTGTAGAACGCAAACCAAACCAGTGTAAACGCGAGCACCGCAAGGTAACACACCTTTCGCGCGCCAGAGAACAACGCCAGTTGACACCGTAACATGCCTAAAAAAACAATAATATTCTCTTTCGGTGGAAGCGCGGAAAGAGAGCTTGAGAGGCAATTAAGCCCTGCTCACTGCTGCTTCTTTTTTTTTCCAAATTCCCAAATTCCAATTTTCCGAATTTCCACATTTACTGCCTCTAGGTTGAAAAAAAAACTATACCTGGCGCCTGGCACACTGTAGTACGTACCAGTATAAAACAACTTTAGAAATTTGGATAATTTGGATCAAGTATAATCTAGAAACTTGGACACTCGAAAAAAACTCCCAGTGGACATGGATGGCTTTAGCTTTACCTGTGTCTCTCAAGAGGCAGGTGCTCGTCAAGCAGCGTTGCACCCAGCCGGAACGAACTATGCACCAATCTGCTTCGGAGTGTCTAAAGTCAAAGGCCCCTCAACAGTGCAGGCAGTATGTGCCGACCAAGGCTACGCTAGGGGAGTACCCCCACTACCGCGTGTTAGCTATCTACTCGCGCGAGTGATTCTGAACCTCTCTGACAAAAACACGTTCGGCGTTTTTTTTCGTGCAGCGTAGCTAACCACCCCTTTTCGTGTCAATATCGAGAGTGTAAAACAGCACACGAAAGCCTGTGTCCCCAAGGACAGCGGGGTCACTCGCGCGAGTGACCCCGAGCCACTGAAAAAAAAAGGGCCCAAAAGGGGGTAATAACACCATAACCCCACTACCGGACCATTGGTCTGGCCAGCCCAATATACCGGCACTATCCAGGGCACCGGCGCTATAGGATGTACGGTTTGCCGGCACCATTTTCAGGGCATCGGCACTATTGGAGACACGGTTACCTGGTACTATGTAGAGAGTTACCACAGAGGTCCAGTCATGCCAAGCGATTTCACCGGCATAATACAGAGCAGTGGCACTATTCAACCCGCACAATTCCCCCCACACACTTAATTCCACTATTAATACTCACCGTTCAGGGACCTCAGAGCGAAAATCGCAATGACAAAAAAAATGACGATTTCAGGCAGAGCATCGAGTGCCTGGGCGCGCGACGATCAAGCTGGTATTGGCACAGTAATGTGAGCACCCAAGCGGTCCTTAACCCTTGTGGAAGCCCAGGAATCGGGACCTTAAAACACGACACCGGAGTTGTTTGATTAACCGTCTAGAAAGAACGTGCAACAGCAGTAGTGCATGTGTATCATCATGTTTCGCGCGCCTCGTACGTGTCTCATTCCGTTGCAATTCGGACGCGTTTCCCCCCCCGGCAGCCCGAGCTGATTCACGTCACCGATGCCGGAAAAATAAAGCTCAAGCTCACCACACTTCCACGTATTTCTATACACGTCGTGTGTCGATTCAACTCAACTGCCTTCGCAATCCAGCGCTAGCTGGCGTGTCGTTCGGTTCCCACTATACAGCAATAGGGTGAGCTGTCCCTATCGGTGGTCCTTGTGATGCCGAAATCATCTCAGCTTCGTTTAGACATTTTCCCTCTATGACGTCCCAAGCGGTCCTTAACGCCGTTACAACTGGAAAGCCGTTGTAAAGGACATATAACTTGGAATTAGTATGGGGAAAACTTGGGGCTCCAAAGGGGTGAACATAGATGAAGACGGCGCAGACACCCCTTCCCTCTGTTCGGGTCTCCGCGAAAACCACAAAGGTCTGGTGACGGTGTTGCCACCCACCTTGATCGACTCCGGAATGCCCAAGCTTTCTTGCAACTCCGCGCCGCTCTTGCCCTTGGGAAACAGCACCATCAAGAATCTAGGCAGCGCCTGCCAACATCGTACGTAACACCAGCGGAGCAAGCAACAGCAGCGGCAGCAGAAACAGCCACAGCAGCAATATCACACATGAACGGCAAAAGCAACGGCGGCAGCAGAACAACACCGTCGCAATATTATCAGCAGCACCAGTCGTAGTAGTAGCAGCAGCAGCAGCGGCACACCATCCCAACAGCAGCAGCCGTAGCAGCAGCAGCGACATCACAACGACGCCACAGCATTTACAACATCAATAGCAGCAACAGCAGCGGCGCCAATCAAATCCAAGTCACGGCAACAGCGATGTCACGACAATAATCACAGGAGCATCATCGGCAGCAGCCGTAGCAGCCGCAGCAGCGGCAACATCACAACAGCAGCAGCCGTACCAGCAGCAACAGAAGCTGCAACACCACAGGAACATCACATTGACACGGCAGCAGCTGAAACATCAGTAGGTGCGATGCCACAACGAATGTCAGCTGCAGCACCCGCTGAAGCAACAACAACAGCAACAACAGCAGCAGCACCCGCTGAAGCAACAACAACAGCAACAACAGCAGCAGCACGACCACCAAAAAACAGCAGCAGCATCATCAACAACAACAACAACGATGACAACACAACAACAACAACAACGACGACAACACAACAACAACAAACAACAACAACAACAACAACAACAACAACAACAACAACAACAACAGCAACGAAAGGAACATATACAACATGACGAGACACACCTTGTTGAAAGTGTTAACTACTGGAGCTATACAAAACGTTTTCATTCTTCAAACAAAGTGCAAAAAGGCACAAAACGATATACCGTGGAGATTGGAGTCGGTGCACCGTATTTTTTTGGCTGTTTTGTTGGGAGGTGCAGCTAGTTTTGTTTTCCCCCTATACGGTAAACCTGCGTAGAAAACACCGGTACACTATTATGATAACAAAATAGCTACAAGATAAGGGTATAGATTAGTCATTGGCTCACCCCATCCGCCCCTTTCAGCCCTTCTCCGTCCTTCTCCATAAGCGCTTCCAGTAGCTTAGGCGTCTCCACTACAGCGCCCACCGACTCGCTGTCAGCATATATATACCTATTGTCCAGTTGCGGTTTTAAAAGGCGTATCGGATAGGGGGGGGGGGGGAAGGGGAGGGGAGGGGAGGCGAAGGAAGGAGGGAAACAAGGTGGGGGTGTGTGGAAAGGGGAGGGGAGGCGTCGGTCGAGAATCAACACTCCTGTGGTTCAACCGTATCGAGCGGAAACTGAAGAGTGCCTCCCCCCCCCCCCTCCCCCAGTATCTCTACAGGCCTTCATCTCGAGGAAAAACGGCAAGAGCAAGGTATTTCCACAACCTCTGATACTGTATCAACAAACCGATACCAAAACCACAACGAAAATCACGACGACACCACCAAAAAACAACGACCACACTACAACAACAGCCAGCACAACGATAAAAAAACCGACCACCACACCATAACCGCCACAGCCGCAACCACACCGCGAAAAAAGAATGCCAACTAACAACCGCCAACACAACCACAACCGCCACGGGAAAAACACAGCAATCCACCACGCCACAACCACGCCGCGATCATAACAATAACCATAGCTGCAGCCATTCCGCAACCATAGCCGCCTGCACAACCACAATCGTGACGACAAACAACAATCAACCCACCACGCCAAAGCCGCAACCACAACCACAACCAAAACCACCACCGCCACGACAGTCGTCATAACCAACAGCGACACAGGAACGAAAAAAACCCCAACATAACTGCACCCCATGTTTTTGGGACAAACTACTGGATTCATTTTCGAAGTGCTGAACGGATTAAAACGTCGCCACAATCTTGGCGGCCATACGCCCTTCCGTGTGGCCATGCGTCGCTATAAGTGTACGGCGATAAATCGCCACACGGAACACGTCGTCACAAATAATTACGCCGACCAATACGCATCTAACTCCACTACTGCTGTACTGCGAAAAACAACCCCACACAAAATTTCAAGTGGTGTATCCCCAAAGACACTTGTGAAGTGCTAAAAACATGGATACAATTAAACATGTTTTCACCTCAGCTCTGGCGCCGGCGCCGTGGCTCCTCTGACCGCATTGCACCCCCCTGCGCGCATTATTCCCTGCTCCGCGATCAGCCACCGGTGGCTGTTTTCCGAAAAAACCGACACGCAGTCCTACGATGCCGCATCGGCGACATTGGAAAAAAAAGAAACAGAGGCGTGGGGTTGGGTTTGTTCGCGATAAGCGACCAAAGAGGCGAGAGGTGTGGGGGGGGAGGGGGGAATCGTTTGCTGCTTGCCTTAGCCACTTGGCCATTGACCACGCATCCCGTTCGAGACGAAGGGGAGGGCAAAGGGAGGGCGGGTAAGACGGGGTTTGTTCAAGAAAAACATCCAAAGGGAGAGGCGGGGAGGGGGGGGGGGCGTACGACGGGACGATGGGTTTGCTAGCGATAAGCGGCTAAAGAGGCGGCAGCGGAGGTATGACGGGGCATTGGGTTGGATAGCGAAAACGACAAACGGGGCGGGGTACGATGGGGCATTGGGTTTGCCAATAAAGGGGCATGACGTGGGGCGTGGGGCACAAAGAGGCATTGGATTTGTTCGCGATAACCGGCCCAAGGGGAGCAGGCGGGGGAGGGGGGGGAGGCGGGTGGGGGGTGGAACACGATGGAGTCGGTCACGGTAGTGGTGACGGCGGCCGTCACGGCCGCGGTGGTGGTGGTGGTGGTGGTGGCGACAATCGCGACCGCAAGAAGAGTGACGGAAGAACGCCCCAATGGGCAATATCTCGTGTTGCATCGCAGACATATAAATCACACAGATACACAAATGACTTACCAGTGCTAAAATAACACCTCCCTTACCCCCCTCTCAAAGTCCCTATCATTCAATTGGGACATACGTGGGGAAATACCGTAAACACCAGCGTGGCTACAACTACAAGCCTGCCCCCTGCCGCCCCAAGTTCAAACAAACTAAACGCCTCCCATATACTCAAAAGCTACCTCCCCCCCCCCGCGCCCGTCACCTCCCCTCCTTCCCCCCCCCCGTCCCTCCCTTTCTGCCTCCTTCCCCCTCCTACACAGTCTCACCCCCTTCTGCAAACCCAATCCCCCGAGAGCGGCCGCCATCGTCCCGATATTATCCCGCATTTCCGAATATGTTAGCCTCGTTTCGGTTCCCTTAGGTGTCCGCTTTCCTCCGGGGAGCTCAGGGGCGTGTATGGGGTCCACTATGGCCACTCTATCACCGCATTCCTTCGCCAGAAAATCCCACATCTCAGAGAGCGAATTCCAGGAAGCGCTGAAAGGGAGAGGTCGTAGAAGGTAGAGGAGGAGGGGGGGGGGTGGCGGATGTTGGATTTTGGTGGTGTTGACGTATGTGTTTGTGTTGTGTTTGTGTTTGTGTTTGTGCTTGCGTTTGTGATTGTGATTGTGTTTGTGTTTGATGTTACTGTTGGTGTTGATGGTGTTGGCGTCAGTGCGGATGTTGGTGTTGGCATTGGCATTGGTATTGGATGTTGGTGTTGGTGTTGGCATTCGTACTGGATGTTGGCGCAGTTGTTGTTGTTGTTGTTGTTGTTGTTGTTGTTGTTGTTGCTGCTGTTGTCGTTGCCGGTGTACTAGCTACGTCGTATATAACATACAGCAACATCCAGGGTACATCAATAGAAACAAAAAAACGCCAAAAAAGGTATACCTCTATCGCATATACTGCTGCTGTAACTTCGCCGGCGGAGTGACCTCAGGCACCAGTGGCATCAAAATCGTTTTTACCTTGCTATCGAGCCAAGTTACTACAGGTTCGTTTTCGCCTCCATTACAAAAATTCATGCACGCAAAAGCAAGGGTCCACTACGCAACCCAGGGATACATGTATTTTTTTCCCCCAAAGCAAATACATATTTCCCCTTGAAAAAACTCAAGAGACGGCTCCCCAAGCACAACACGCGTTCACTTCCCCATGCAAAAGCAACCCCCGTCCCCCCCCGTCCCCCCTCAAGCGAAACAAGTATATACATATTTGCCATGCAAGGTAAAATATGTTCCCGGCCCCATCTCGTGTATCAGAACCTGGCCGTCTTGACGTCTAGCAGGCGGTACCCTTCGCCCGTCTCAGGAGTCAGCGGCGTTGTCATCGAGGACACCATTGTCCCACCCGCGGGCATGGGCTTAGCAGCCGCCACCATCATCATCCCCGCTGCTTCGCCTCTCTGTGCCTGCCGACGAGGGACGGAGGGGGTGACGTGGAGAGGGAGAGAGGGGGGGAGGGAGGGGGGGGGGGGGGGAAAGGGGGGGGTGGAGGGATGGATGGAGGGATGGATGGAGGGATGGATGGAGGGATGGATGGAGGGAGGGAGGGGGTGCAACAGGTGAGATCAGAGGGGGTGGCGTGTACGTCCTAAAGCATGTTGGGGGGTCTGGCGCGATGGAGGGTGTGGGGGGCGGCGAGTTCATGACACGCCTACGGCAAGCGCCGCGGCGCTTCTAATGGTGCTGCTTAGCTGTGCTGATAAGGTTTGGGTTTGGGTTGGGGTTGGGTTTGGAGTTGGGGTTGGGATGTTCTGCTAGGGCTAGCGTTTGGGTTAGGTTTAGGGTTTGGGTGTTGGGTGTTGGGTGTTGGGGCTAGGGCTGGAGGTAGTAGCTGCAGAAAATCGGAGCACAGTAATACAAGGAACAGTACAGCATAGTACAGCACAGTACAGTACAGCACCGTGCCGTACTGCACCGTGCCGCACCGTAACGTACAGCACCGTGCCGTACTGCACCGTGCCGCACCGTAACGTACAGTTCAGCACAGTACAGTACAGTTCAGCACAGTACAGTACAGTACAGTAAAGTGCAGTACAGTACAGTACAGTGCAGTACAGTGCAGTACAGTGCAGTACAGTACAGTTGAGTCCCTATTTGTACAGTTTAGACCGTTTAGCGCAGAAAATAATGGCACAGTACGCTACAGTACATTACAGCACGGCCGCGGCAACGCAGCTCTCTCTCTGCCACGCGTACCCGTGCTAACGCAAACCCGGCATTCTCACTGTTCGAACCGCAACATCTATCTATTAGTAGACCAACACCATGACTCTGCGTTGAGAAAACGCCTTGTACTCTCTAGCAAATAGTCGGGAGAAGAGAAAAACGGCGGACAGAAACAGGAGGTGGCGTACGGCGTCCTCACTTGTTGCTTGCCGTAGTTATTCGACCATCGACCACGTATGTTGTTCGAGACGGATCACCATTTACATTCCTAGTAGGGACACCTCCAACAGTTGCGCTCCCATTCCATTTTGCTCATGTATTACAGAGACAAGGGGGAAGTTCGCATCGCGGACAACCACTAATACCGCTCACCCGCATTGGCCCACGCTCCCGGGGCGAAGTCGTTGACCTCCAGGAGGCCATCGGCGCGCTACCTTTGCCGATCACACCGCCGATGCCGACGCCGCTGCTCCTGACAGCTATCGGCCACGCAGGTGTTGGCTGAAGAAGGCGCGGGAAACGTTCGTATGGCAAATAGGAGGGGGGGGAGGAAGAGGGGGGGGTTAGGAGGATGGGGGGGGAGGAGGACGAGGAAGGGGAGAGGACGAGGGAGGGGGGAGGACGAGGAAGGGGGGGGCGGTGAGGAGAGGGGAGAGGCGGAGGGGGGGGGGGGGGGGGTGAGGGGGGGCAGGAGGACAAGGAGGATGGGGCGTCACTAGCTATTGCTACTTTTTTACGGACGTGCCAAAAATTGTGTATAGGGAAGGGTTACGCTCGGCACACGGACAGCGATTGACGCGTATCGTGTCGGGAAACAGGACAGGAGTGCCAGGCCTGCCTTCACACGTTCGTCTTGTTAGCAATTCACCGCTGGTACTGCGGTTGTAGTTCTCAAGTGGGGCGCGGAACCTTAGTAATCTACGAGCTGGGCCAGCCATAGAACGTAGAATCAATCACGGAGTCGTATCTCGTGATCTACTACGAATTAGGATTTGGGATTTGGAAGCAGTGACCGTGGCACATCAGTGCATGCACAACAACAAAATATACATTATAAAAATGATGGCATACTTATAATTCGACTCGAAGTCGAGGAAATATCGGCGAAAGCTCAGAAACACCAACGTTTTTACACTAAAGTAAATTCCGTGATAAAATCTTCATTCTCGATGGAGGTGAAAGTTGTTGGAGACATTACTCAGGACACCAGGAGAAGGTCGACATCGGTTTTATTGCCCAATTCGTCGATCGTCACGAGATTTGGCCAAAACGATATTCCATACTTATGCAAGTTTATAATTATAATACAAGTGGAACAAGAAAATGGAGTTTACAGCAATGCCCCGCTCAATTTTGCGATTTTCGATGTAGAATTTCAACACCGTTTTCGTGACGCCCGTGCGAAATTACGTATTGCCTGGCTTCTTTCTTTTTTTTTCAGATGGGTTTCAGTCGCGTTTTCTATTTTTCTTTTTGCATTTCCGGTCATATCGCTCGAAAAAACAAAACAAAATAAAAACCCGGCAAGACGCCTTTCGGTTGGCGCATGGGCAACGCCGTGTCAAAAATTCATTTCCAACTGCGTAAAATTGGGCGGTGCATTGCCGATCTCCTGTTCTGACATAGCACTTTTGGCTGGCCCAGCTCGCACGAATAAATTGTGCTGCTCTGACACAGCAACTACTCGTACTGTTTTTTTGTGTGCACCTCGGCTAAAATCACCGGATGCACATGTGCAATGTATAGCAGGGCATTTTTTACTACTGCCGTGCTTGAAGCTTCAACTATATCCACGGTTGGGTTGGGTTTCGAATCTCGGTCGGTGTCAGTTTTTACATTATGTTGCTTTACTGCTGTTTTGTACTGCTGAGAGCGCCTCTAGCAGCCCGGGCAGGCGTTATTTGATGCGGGTCGACCAAGGAAGAAAGAGCTGAAGCCTTCTCGCGATAAAACGGGAGCCGCGTACCGTAGTGGGGAGCGGGGAGAAGAGCCTGGTTAGTGAGCCCGGATCCGAGGTTCGTCTTGGGAGGAAGAACGAGAAAGAAAAAATGCGAAGATAGCATGCTAAACAGGATGAGAAAAAAACACGAAACGGAAAAAAAAAAAAATCCTTTTTCTGCCGCGCTTCGTGTTACCGGTCCCGGTTCGCGAATCGGTTCGCGAACCCATAGGAGGTTGTCAAAGCAAACCCGGTTCTTGGTGTGCGGCAACAGCTCCCAAACAGAAACGCCTCCATCTCTACGTTGACAACCCGATTCTAACAGATTCTCAGGAGGGGATGGTAGAGGTCCATCCGATACCGCAAGTTCGGGTTCTGCGGTATTCACATAGCGGGTCTTGAGTGCGGTTCTCAGATATGCTTATTTTGCGGCATTACCGGCAGATTCACACTCAACTTTTCTGATTCTTGTTCCGTCGATGGCAATGCGAGAGTTTGAGAGCGCATGCCGGCAAAATTCAAACCTCGACGAAAATCGACGAGCAGCAAGAATGCCAAACTCTTGAGCGAAAGACAATACCGGGGGCCGCTCCGAAGAAAGAAAACAACACAAGAAACTCGGCCTGAAAAAAAATTGAAAGAAAACAAGAAAGCTCTCAGCCTAGCACAGCCTAGCACAGCCTCGCCATATGCTAAGCTCACCCTTTTAGCACTGCACTCCCGACAAGGGGACAAAACACTTGCAATTAGACCGCAAATATTTCAGGAGTTGGAAGAGGGCTAAAGAAAATCCTTGACCTGACACCACAAGAAACTCAGCCAGAAAAAAATGCAAAGAATAAGCTCTCAGTCTAGCACAGCCTGGCACAGCCTCGCCAAATGCTGAGCTCACCCTTTAAGCACTGCACTTCCGACAAAGGGACAAAACATTTGCAATTAGACCACAAATATTTCAGGAGATGGAAAAGGGCTAAAGAAAGTCCTTGACCTGACACCACAAGAAACTCAGCCAGAAAAAAATGCAAAGAAAACAAGCTCTCAGTCTAGCACAGCCTGGCACAGCCTCGCCAAATGCTAAGCTCACCCTTTTAGCACTGCACTTCTGACAAAGGGACAAAACATTTGCAATTAGACCACAAATATTTCAGGAGATGGAAGAGGGCTAAAGAAAGTCCTTGACCTGACACCACTAGAAACTCAGCCAGAAAAAAATGCAAAGAATAAGCTCTCAGTCTAGCACAGCCTGGCACAGCCTCGCCAAATGCTAAGCTCACCCTTTTAGCACTGCACTTCCGACAAAGGGACAAAACATTTGCAATTAGACCACAAATATTTCAGGAGATGGAAAAGGGCTAAAGAAAGTCCTTGACCTGACACCACAAGAAACTCAGCCAGAAAAAAATGCAAAGAAAACAAGCTCTCAGTCTAGCACAGCCTGGCACAGCCTCGCCAAATGCTAAGCTCGCCCTTTTAGCACTGCAATTGCGACAAGGGGACAAAACATCTGCAATGAGACCACAAATATTTCAGGAGTTGGAAAAGGGCTAAAGAAAGTTGACCCCTTGACCTGGAGTAAGAGCTGCCTACGTACTGCAGCTGGGGTAGGCGCTGTGATACACCGACTACATGGAATAACAAAAAAAAAAGCAATCGTGCTTGCGGACAAGCGTCTCGTCGGGGACCGTAACAACAAAGCGCAGCATAAGAAAGCGTGCTTTCATGCGCGTGCAGAACAAGAAAGTCAGCCTGAGCCCGATCTCAGGTTCATTGTGAGACGGCCGGTGGTGCAAAAAATACAGGTGTGTAGCCGGGGTGGGGGGGGTGGGGGGGGACGAACGACGCCACCAGGGACCACTGCTTGCCCAGGAGGCCGCTGACAGCAAACCTCTCATGAGTAGAGCCGCACTCAGCAAACGCAGAGAGGTCCGGAGGCCAGACCCCGTGAATTCTCGTAAATATCCTTAATATACAATACCGTAGCGTCGTGGTAGTAACGCCACTATGGATCTTAAAAAGCAGTCGATTTCAGTATGCATTTCGCGTGACCCGCTCTACCGTTTGCCACCCGGCCCCCAGCGACCGCACGTCCGTGTCACGCCCGCCTCACACTACCACCCCTCCGTGCCCCCGGCGAAATAACGGCCGACGGCTCCCAACTCGGCGAGCGGGGGGCGTGAAAAGTGTTTCCGGGGACGGCTCGCGCTCTCCCCGGGAAGACGGAGAATCGGAAGAAAGTGGAAACCCCTACCCAGCTCCTTGCGTACCATTGTAGGCACGGCGCCTATACCTGGGGAATTTTTTGTAAGGATCCAGCGATATGATTGGCTTATAGGCAGCAAATTCGGCAAATGAAACCCGACTTTTGTAAGGATTTTGTAAGGATAGACAGTTATGATTAGCGATAATTGCACCGAGCTACGCGCTGTGATCGCGCCGCGTCTCTCAGGGAGAGAAGAGAGACCGCAAGCGGGACCGCGCGCAGCTCAGACACCAGACAACCGACACCACAGCCGGCTCCTCAGCACCATGCTGGTGTGGCGGCTATGTACACTTTAGTATGTCTAATTGCGGTTCTCCTAGCCTACAACCACCAGGCTTGTTTCCGTGGTCTCGAGCCAAGGAGCCTGCCTCCCTGTAGCAGCGGTTGTGGTGTGACTAGTTTCGTTTCTTGGAGCCTGCCATGTGTCGATGCGACGAGGTCGGTAGTGATGGCGGAGGCAGCGGTGGGGGCATTGGAGGCAGCAGCAGCGGAGGTCGTGACGGTGGAGGAAGCGATGGAAGTAGCGGTGGAGGCAGCGGTGATGGATCCGCTCGGGAGAGCGAACCACAACAGAGTGAAACTTCATCTACTTTGACAGCATCGAAGCAGGGCAGTGTCGATTCATCGAGATCACGAGCACTATTCTGTCAAGGCCAGCAGAAAGCACGTCAAGGAGAGGAGCAAGCGAGTGGGATAGTTTCCTTACAGCCCTCTACCTACGCTACACAAGGCCGGATGTGAGTGGTTCTATCGTAGACTTCTGTTGGTTACCTGCTGCTGTACGGACGAATCTTATACCTGGTACCATGGTAAAGCAGTGCAGGACAGCAGATAAGAAACATACATACCTGGTACCTGCGTTAGGCTGGCTTTCTTATTTGTGAGGGGATACCTTCTACACTGACTTCAGTATAACAGCTTCCGAGCTTCTTATTTTCCTGAAAATATCAACTTGGCTTTCTTGTTACTGCACCTTTAATATTACAGGTAGGTGTCTTGTACTCCTGTAGCACTGCTGAATATCGTAAGGCACGGAAATACTGACCGGACAGCAGTAGGTTGGCTTTCGTATTTGGCAGAGATTTTGTTCTTACAGGTAACTTCAGCATATTGACTCCCGAGTTTCTTATTCCGGTAGCTAAATATCACCCTGGCTTTCTTATTACCAGGTGTGTTGTTACGTGTCCTGTACTGCTGTACATCAGCAGTTTGTCTGCGGCAATGTTATATGAATACGAGGTACAAGTCGTGCCAGGTCATTGTAGGCTACTGCTCCTGCTGCTTGTGCGCTGCTGGTTGTACTCGAATCTACCAGGTACCAGGTATCATAGCTCTGAGCATGCGATACCTGGTACCTGGCACGAAGTATATACCATGCCTGAACTCTGATAACGTCTGTTCCAGATACCAGATGCAGTAGTACAGGACACCTAGAATATACCAGGTACATAAATAGTGACCTAGGCTGGCTTTCTTATTTGGGAGAGGGTGCACTCTACTTTATTGTACATTAACTTCAGTATAACGTATCCCGAGTTTCTTATTTTCGTGTAAATAACAGCCTGGCTAATTACCCATCTATTTTGAAGCTATTGCTTCTGCTGAAGCTTGCTTGCTGTCGCAGCTGGTACACTCGTACACGTGATGTACAGCTCTGAGCATATGATGACTGGTACATGATAACTGGCACCTGGTACAATTGTGGCAATCGTGTTTTCTTGGTTCGGCAGTTCGCTGTTGGCACAAGGGGTATTCAATTGGAAAATTCTGGCTTGCGTTTCCCAAGGTGAAAAACCAGCGTGATTTGGTACCAGGACATCATGGTAGACTTGGCGTCAACACCAAGTCAGACGCGACGTATTTGGACTCCACAGCAACAACCATGTCAATTGTGTTGGTGTTGGGAACGTACAGGGCCATGAGACTACCGCTGGATCTTAGCTTCGTGGCGTCCTCAATCACGTCAATCTGGCGGCCAGAAGGGCGCCGTAGTCAAAGTGAGCGACGCGGTCAAGCCTGCCACGTACACAGCACACAAGGAGGCACCTTCCTCCGCGGGTGTGGGTCGTGTGACGATGAAGGAAATCTGCGGCGGCGGCGGCGGTGACAGGCTTGTTCTGTGAGACGTTACCCATGTTCGCCTTGCGGCCGATTGGACAGCCCCCCCTGCGACACCAGCACCGTCGCCGAACCCGAATGCAAGTGCCGCTTACAACGTTGACACCGATTTCTTCGCGACCGAAGCACCTTGTCACGTGGTGGGCTCGCTAGGTAAGGCTTTACCCCGTCCTAGGAAGAAATTGAGCTGACTTGTCTGACGCCCTGCCCGCATTGGCGTTCCTCATTTTCTTGCTGACGTTTTTATTATTCGCCAAACAAACCAAAATTTTCGTTGGCGTTTTTACTTTAGATGAGGCGGACTCGGACGAGGGCGAATAGGACGTTGGCGACGGGTATGTCTTTGATGTTGGTCACGACTGCACTTGCGACCGAGGAGCCGGAGACGAGATCGGTGGCAACGTCGACCAGGGCGACGTGAGTGCTGTAGAGGTGTCAAACATGTTTTGTTCTTTTCTGAAACCTGCTCGGCGTCAATATGCGCTTTGTATACGATGCTTTTCTGTTCGAGTGTTACTGAATTCCTGTTGATTGCTGCCCAACTGTATCAGGCGGAAAACCCACACATGCTCAAGGTTCGCCTGGATACCTTCCACGCGCTTCCGACGTATCTCGCGCCGGGTGAACAAGAGCCACGGCGCCTTCAAGCCCTCCATAGCTTGGTTGAGAGCCACGGCGCCTTCAAGCCCTCCATGGCTTGGTTGAGAGATGCTTGCGATATCGTTAATCTGGAAGACATGAAGGAGGCAAGTGATTTTGACGTCACTTGTGTTGTTGTTCGGATCAGTGATATGGAGAGACCTTAGCTGTCGTCGAAAACAATGCCTGGACTGGGTCATGCATCGTGACCAATATGCTCATGCCGATCTCGCTTCCAACTCCAGGTAGAACGTGCTCTTCAAGCGCAAAAAATGGCATTGGAATAGGTAGCAGAGTATATAGAGATGAACCGGACGTGTTTCTTGCGGAATTGTCGGCGGTTGGTGCCCGAGCGGACACGATTGTTGACTCGCTTTGATTCAGTGATTGATCAGTTCTGCGACGTGATCGATGCAAAATCGGGATAAATTCTCCTGCGCCCGCAAGCATTGGAGGTCGTGAAGCTGCTCCGCAAGCACATCGAAGCTGGTTGTCTAAGCAAGCCTAACGGCGTGCCGCTGTACTACGCAACAGGGAAAAGTAAAGCGGGGATCACCACTCGTCGCTGTGTCAGAGGTACCAACAGTACATTGGCTTGGTCTGTGTGTTTTGCGTGACTTTTCTATCACTAGCAAGTACAGCAACCATTTTCAATCATCACATTGGCCTCACGTCATAACCCGATGCTCACATTATTTGCCGTCAAGTGTACCGCACGGTTTTGTTTGTTGCAGTGTTTGTAACATGTTGAGTTTTTTCCTCGGTTTGGTGGTCAGCCAGGTAATTCGTGTTATCATGGACCTGACGTACATCTGTTCACTATTTTTTCCGCCTGCTGTTACTGTTTATGCCTTTTTGAGGGGTTCTCATCGTTACGTCCGCAGGCTACTATTGCGCGTCTCCTGCGCTGGCCCAATCGATTCCGCTGGAGTTCAATCATCGCTGGAATTTTGGGATGGCTGCGAAGAACTGCGGACTGTCGAAGGAGATTGGAGCGTTCTACGAGCAGTTTGAGTTTGAGTATATCTAAAACGATACGGCCAGCTGGTCACCAGATAGCTCGATGTTTCTTGGGTGGGTCTCTGCTCTTGACGTGGCAGACATTGGTGAAAGAAGCGACCTTTCTCAGAGATTGTGGGGACCTGATGCTCGGGGTGAGGGGCCGGTTGATCTTGTCGACCTTCCAACAACTTCAGAATCACTATGATGAAATCAGAGGGCACGCCAACTTTAAGAATACGATGATCTCTATTAGTCAACGGCATGCTGCATTGCGTGCTAGGTTGCAGGAAGCTGACGGGGGCGCAACGTTTGCGAGTGTTGTTGGTAACGCTGTTTCCCCTCCTGTTCCGCGGAGTTGGTCTGGGCAGGTATTGTTGGCGTTCGTGGCGGCAGTGAAGGAGGGGGCGCAGCGGCAGGTGCAGGCGTGTCGGCGGCAGTTGCAGATATGTTGGATTTTGGCGGCGGTGGGGATGAGGCTGGGTAGTTTGGCGCCGCCAACCGAAGCCCAAGAAGCCCAAGGGCCCTCTCCGGGGCCCTCAGATTTTCTTTCACTGCGACCGCCGTCGACAAGAAGGCAAGACGCGTACCAGGAGGCTCACCCTGCCCCACGTGGGAGGGAGGGGCGGCCCCAACGCAATGTGCCGCCAGAAAAGCACCGGCCCGAGGCCTGAAGAACTGGGAAAACTAGATCAGACGGAAAGCGGTCGTGGTCGCGGTGTGAATGTGAAAAGTGCACAGTAAGGTCTACGCCCCTGATTGTCGCTTGATACTCCGGCCCATCTTGATGTGGTAGGTTAGCGTCTGCAGTGTCGGGTCGAGTTTGCGTTTTGTTCATTCACAGAGTGTCAACCGTACGAGTTTATTATGTTTTTGCTTCGTTTGCGAGCCAGCCGTTTCGTTTTGTGTGGCCCTGGGTTCGATCGTCTGGTTCATTTCGGGAGCGGGAGCTCAACAACGATACTACCACCGTTGTCGACAAAATTTCGACCCCTTATTGTTTTGTTTTTCCTTTCCCATGTTTTTCTTTTTGCCATCCCTGGGGAGAGGGGAAGAAGAAGGGGGGGGGGGTTACCTGGTACCTACTCGTAACTATTCCCCACCCCCCCCGTTATTTCTCTTCCATCGCCAGGCATGATGGGGATGCTGGATGTCGCCGGGAGGCAAGAACGGTTCAGCGCCAAGACACACACTACACAAGAGTGTCTATATTGGAAGAAGGAAGATTTTTCAAAAGCATCGCCAATCATTTGGCTGAACTGGAGTTACACGGGTCCTATTTTTTGTGGTGTTCGTGTCGTCTATTTTAGCGGAACCACCCGCATCGCTTCCCTGTCGAATATTGTCACCAAAAGCCCCACTTCATTCGATGCACACCACGGAGTTCAACGCGAAAGAAACGCGTTGTATTTGAGTATTATGTTAAGAAAGCAACGACAACGTTTGTATCACAAGCGTATGAAAAAATCACTGCTTTGCGGCTGATTGGTGCTGCTTGCCGTTGTACATATTAACTCACCGCTGGCGTTTTTCAATTTTTATACAATATTATGTGATACGACATAAAAGTAAAAAAAAAAACAGGGACATAGTAAAGCAAGGCTGATACCTTACCAGGAAAGGAAGAAAATCGGGAGGCCCTGTGCTGAAGATAGTGTGCAGCACTCACCTATTCTCAAATAAGAAATTCAGCCTCGGCCAGAATTATTCCGGTTTCTTCCTTTTTTTCCTATTTCATTACTCCTGCTGTATGAACAGCGTTGTGCCTAGAATAATCTATCTGCACTACACCTGTTATCAGGTACCTATTGATGGCGAGAAACAGGGATCCCGGCTGGGGCTGCGGGTCTCTTATTTGGGAGAGGGTGCCATCTGCACTAACTTCAGCTCCCGGATTTTCTTATCTTCCTGGAAGTACCAGCTTGCCATTCTTAACGTCTTGCACTACTTCAAGAGCATTGTGCCGCCGGCCCTCTGATGAGAAACCGATGTTTTGGTTTAATAAATAGGCTGAATTTCGTATTTTTGTGAAAATTTATGTGCCCCACACTAACTTCAGTGTAAAATTTACCGAAATTCTTATTTCTCCGCAAGAACGTTACGTGAGCCCCGTTCTTATGAGAGGGAGGCATGCGCGATTTTTTTACGATGTTTTACCATGTTCCAAAACGCCTCCAACTCTTTTTTCGCGCTTCGCGCGTTTATTTCAATGCCTCGTACGAAAGTGTCCCTCTGCATAAGATCCGTGCCGGGGGTACGGCTGTGGTGCATGCTGCTGCACTGCTGTGTGCTGCCGTTGTGGGTAGGTCGGTGGGTGGGTGGTGGATGGTGGATGGTGGGTGTTAGGTGGGTGGCGACTCGCTCGCTCCCCGAGATGTCGAGGGTGAGGGGCCGTAAAAAAAGAAAGCCTGCCTCCGTTTCCTATATTTGGTACCAGCTTACTACCGTATGTACTGCTGCATTGCTGCACTGCTGTAGTGGGTTGGTCTATGGGTGGTGGGTGGGTGGTGGCCCTGGCTGTTATTTTGTTTTTTAGTACATATATGGGTCGCACGTACACTTCCTACCGTTACGTAGGCAGATCTTCTCATGAAGATTTGTATGAACGGTAGCCGTTCCAGAGGTATTGGATATCGTGTCTTGTTGTACTAAAAGTGGTCGTGGAGTCTCCGTAGATTCTGATGACAGAGAGGCGGGTAATCACGTCTCCCGCTGACAAGTAATCACTGTCGACTCTCTGGTTTGCCCACGAAGCACCTCTCGTTGCCTCGAGGCATTTCTATCGTTACCGTCGCTTGGTTCGCCGTCGAATCTTGCCCCAACCTGACGTGTCCTCCACGCTACGAAGGACAAGAAGAGAAGTAGTTGCAAGTTGCGAGTCGAACCTGGGTCACCTCAAACCCTCACATGCAGCAGTAATTTGTTTTTCTCCGCTATACCGGCCGGAACTGGCATACGTCGGGAATACCACTTATAGTTTAGTCGATTCCGCAACAACTGCTGCTGCTACCGCTTGTTGCCGTCAACCTGCTGTCTGCATCATAAACAATATTATCATGCTACTCCTGTGCCATCATGGGCTCATGCCATACAGCACCGGCCCTCTCACAAGAAACCTGAAATCGGGCTGAGGCTACCTTTCTTGTTGTGGGCGCGCGCGAACGCCCTCTTTCTTATGCTGCGCAAGTCCTGCTGCACTTTCTTACTTTGGCCCCCGAGAAGACGCTTATCCTGCTGCTGTACGAGTAGCATATCAATAGTGCGCAGGCAGTGCCTGCACGGACGATTACCTTTTTCGTCATTCCATGTACTCCGTGTATCAGCGCACGCCTCCACCACAGTAAGCACCTCACCTCAAGGGTCAAGGGGTCAACTTCATTAAAACTTGGGGTTTGACCATTGATAGGGGACTCGACTAGGCTGAGAGGTTTCTTGTCTTCGTCAGTGTTGCAAGCTGCTCCTTGTCAGCTACCAGGCACTTTACGAGCGGGCCGGTACTGTTCTATGATACGCTCGCCGGCTTACAGCTGCTACAGTATACCCTGGTATAGCGATTTCTAGTGCCATAAGTATTATTGTTCTCACATCAACTCGCATAATCAAGTCCGTGGTCACAGGACAGGCTCCAGTCACTCTGGAGCTGAGGAATACCCCAGGCAAAAACCCAAACAAACCAAAGGTGGTACACAAATATCACAACTGACGCAATTCATGCCTCCACCAGAAACATATAAAAGTGAAATCGGGAGTCAGCCTACGATGTACCAGGTCCATACTGGTGCATACGTCTCACTACTCGCGCCTGGAAAAACCGACTACCAGGTATACCGCTTGCCACCCAAGAAAGACTACCACGTATGTATTGCACGTAGTACCTATCACTACGCATACGCACGGCAGACCCAAGTCAATTGGGAAAAAGAAACAAAGAACAGAAAATAAGATAAAGGAAAGAAAAGACAAAAATGAGAAAAAACGAGAAAGGAAAGGAAAAAAAAGAAAAGATAAAAAAAGCAAGAAAGACAAGACAAGCAGAGGAAGCAAGGAAGGGAAAAGAGAAAAAAATGTCATACTAGCAGACCCTAGGAACTCACTAAAGCCGGCATTGGGCTCATAGAGGGTATCAAGTCCATCATCAATCGCACTGGGGAGAGAACGCAACATGGCGAAAAATTCAGGGCGGTCTTACGCTATCTTGTGACGGCCATTGGAAGGCCCACAAATTTCAAGACGATGATGCCCACACCCAGACTTCAGTCTCTTGGGCATGACGCTCCCCGCCCTCCCCCCTCCCCCCGGCCGCTTAGAGATGCCGACCGTGGATGGCGCTGCCGCAGCCTTTGTGCGTCGCTCTGCAGCTTTGCGTCTCTCCGTTTCATGCCAACTCCGCATGAACAACTCGGCTCCCTCCTCTACTCGTCGAAACCATCTGCCGGCCTTCTGAGCAGCCTTTCGCCACCTTCCAATTTCAATCCAAAGACGGACATATCCTCCTGCAGATGAGCCATCCGGCCCTTTTGCCCCCGTGAGTAGCCCTTTCCCCCAACAAGCTCCCCAAACATCACCCTCTGTGGCAGACGCTCCTCCCCCATACGCGCTACGAATCCCGCAAACAATATACTCCGTTTTTGCGCACTATCGCTCCTATGCTCTCGGAAGCTGTCTTAGCAAGCGCGTCAGCGTACGATAGGGTGTGGTCGTCGTGCTTCCGTTTCCGCCATCCGAAGCATCGGAGGAGCATGGAGTGATGAACCCGTCGTAGCCTGTCATAGTCAGGCTTGTTCGGGCTCCCACGTCATGCAACCGTAAAGCAGTGTCTCGACCACCTCTGCTTTCAGCAACCGCACCTTCAACCGTAAGCGCACACCCGGGCGATCATAGATTTCCATCTTGCACCGCTGGAAGCACGCCTAGGCCCTCTGAAGAAGCCGCGTTATTTCAATACTAAGGTCTCTGTCTGCGGTGATAGCCCCGCCCAAGTACACAAACTCGATTGTTTGTTTGTATACCTGACCGGCTGCATTGATTGTGAACGACACCTTCCCCCCGCCTTTGGTTTGCAAGCATATAATATCTGTTTTCGCCTCGGAGACCGTAAGCCCGAACGACGAGCACGCAGTTCCGATCACCGTCATCATCCTCTCCAGCCCTTCTGATGATCGCGATACGATGCCCGCATCGTCCGCGCACAGCATACCCCACAATCTCTGCACCTCCTCCCCCTCCATCCCCTTCCGCCCGTCGACTTTGCCTGTGCGTGAAGTGCCCTTCTTCTCGCCTTCTCCTTTCGTTGGAGCTGCACCATGTTGTCCGTGATGGCTTCATCAGCGAGGAAGCATTTATCGGCCACACGCAGTACCGCCGTGAAAAACATGTTGAACAGCAGTGGCGCGAGCACGCATCCTTTGTGCCTGAGACCTTGCCCCACGTCGAACTTATCCGAGCACTCTCCATCATCCAGCCGCACGCATGCTTGCATGCCGTCGTGGAATTGGCGGATGACGGCGAGCATTCTCGGTGGCACGCCAAAACGAGCAAGGACATCCCACAGAAGGGTTCGGTCCACGGAGTCATATGCTTTGGTGAGGTCGATAAAGCACAAGTACAATCCTTCTTCCGCGCCAGTTCCTGCAGTCGTTGTACTACGAACATCATGTCAACCGTCGAGCGTTGGGGTCTGAACCCACACTGTTCCTCCGGCAGAATGTTCTCGCGTACGCAGTAGTCACTCAGGCGACCCGCGATGACTTTGAGGAGTACTTTGCCGGCGTGAGCCACGAGGGAGATGACACGGTGATTGCCACACTCAGTCCGATCTTTCTTCTTGTGAAGCACCTTAATTGTTGCATATTTCCTATGTTGTGGCACGCCACCACCCTTCCACACAGCGACGATGATATCGTGGAACTTTCCGAGAGTGTTCAATTCTCCTTCGTCGGCCAAAACCTTAAAGAGCTCGGCCGGGAGACCATCGGGCCCTATCGCCTTTCGGTTCGCCAACGCACGGATCGCTTCCTCTACTTCGTACCTAGACGGGACATCGTCCAGTGGTCTGCACGGGGGCCACTGCTTAAGCTCGTCCACAATGCTCGGGTCAAGGGTCGGCGACTTGGTGCTAAGCAGTTTGTGAAACCACCTCACCCACCGCTCGCGGATGTGGGCATTATCCCGCAGCAATCGACCTTCCTCGCCTTTGATGTACTGCGAGTTAAACGTCCTCTTCCCTTCCACATCCTTCCCCTTAAGGTGTTCGTAGAAGCCAAATTGATCACCTTCTCGGATACGCCCTTCGAGTTGGCTACCGTAATTTTCGAAGAACCTCTGTACAGCTTCCGCCCGCGTGCGTTTCAGCTGTGTGGTGGTCGCCTTCAAGGCTCGCCGTAGACCGCGATCGTTTGGAGCAGAACGGACCCGTGTCCTCGCGTCTTTAATATCTTGCCATCGTGCGTTCAACTCCGCTTTCGTCTCCTCGGTCGCACACCAGCCCCTCGGTACTTGTTTGCGCCGAATAGGGGGCGCTATGTCGGCCGCATTCGACAGTAGCGTCTATGTCAGTGATGACGTCATGTCATCAACGCTTCCGCCATTGGTGCCGGGTATCGGGGAGGCAAGCTTGGCTGCTATCGCGTTTTGGGAATTCATCCGGAGATGCGGGCCCGCCATTAACCTTGGTAGATCAATAGCTCGCCGGTTTTTGATGATTCTCTTTGGACGATTTGGTGCGATGCGGCCCAAAAGGCGAATATTTCCGATTACGAGGTTGTGGTCCGACTCAGCGTTCTTCCTGGGTGGGGTCCGTACAGTGACATTACGTAGCAATCGTCTATCCAATTGCCGTGTCAGTATGTAGTCAAGCCTGTACTGGGCCTTTTCTCGGTTAGGACTCTGAAACCTACGATATACCACGAGCAGGTGTAGCATAGTACGTGTTGAGGAGGGCGAGCTTGTTATCAGTTGCGAGCATCAATAGTCGCTTTCCGTTGTCGTTCTGCTCGTCACATCCGTCTGCACCCAATACTTTGCTGTCGGTTCACCCGATCCCTCTCATACCTGTACGAGCATTTGCGTCCATCAGGACAAGGAGGTGGTCCCTACTGGGTACCCCCTTGACCACCTCGTCAAGTGAACTCCAAAAGTAATCCTTTTCGCTGGTGCTCTTGTCGATAGCGTAAAGATACACCGTTAGCTTTCTCTTCGAGTTGGATGCGAACCTTCATCAATTTAGCACTGATGCACTTAACCGCGACGTCGCCCTTATCCATCCCTGCCACGATAGCCTCTCTAACAGCTAAGCCTAGCCCGTGGTTCCCCTTCTTTTCGTGCTTTCCTCCGTCTGCTCCTGAGCA
Source organism: Undaria pinnatifida (assembly GCA_012845835.1). Lineage (NCBI taxonomy): Eukaryota > Phaeophyceae > Laminariales > Alariaceae > Undaria > Undaria pinnatifida. The sequence goes on along the minus strand of JABAKD010000016.1, from coordinate 11,044,638 downwards.
AAATACATACCCCTCCGCCGTAAAAGCACTTTGTCCATCGCGCCTCACCTCCTGCAATCCTATGATATCACAACCTGCGCCCTCGCAAGTCTTCAGTATCACCTCGGCGTGGCCTATGCCGTTCGTGCCCTTGAAAGCAAGTGTGCGAACGTTCTACGTACCCACGACGAGTCCCCCTGCCCTCGACCTAGCCCTTGCACCTGTGCGAATTTTCTGAGCAGCCCTTCGAATCCTCCTGCGTCTCCTTCTCTTCTTCCGAGCATCCGATTTCCTCCCTTCCACCCTCCGTTTTTCCCAGACGGTGTATTTCCCCCTCCCCTCCTCCCTTCGCCCAGCCCGGATCTTACCTAAGTGCCAGCGTGAAGGGGGCAGCAGTCCGACACGCCACGTCCATCTCCTTCCCGACTTTGGTGCTTACTCACGTAGGTTCGATCCTCTCTTCTCTGTTCGACACGAGCCCCATGCTTTCCGCGGCGGTGATGCGACACTGCGTCCGCAAGCAAGGCTGCTGCGTTAATAAAATCCGCGAGGATTTTTATTGCCTTGTCGCTGGCTATCACCGCCGGCCCGGCCATACCCGAGCGCTAGTTCAGCGCACGAGTACGGTCGACGCCACACACACCCTCAGGGGCTCTGGCACGTTTTGGGGAAGCCTCAGGCCCAAGCACCACTCCGGCCGCGGAGCAGCCGAGGGGAGGAAGGTATATCCGGCCGACCTGCTACACTGATTGGGCTCTTACTGCTGCTGTATTTGCTGTATTTGCTGGTGCTGCTGCTGTACCACAAGAGATGTGTGGAGGTATCATGCCTAATCATGACCAGGTACAATCAACCAACGACAACGCGAAAAGGCATTGATTTCGTTACGTAAAGTACTCTAGAGCAAATATGTGTCAGTGATTCGAGCGAAGGGACTTCGCTTACCGTTTGAAGCGCGCTCAGGCCCGAGCACCACCCCGGCCGCGGAGCAGCCGAGGGGAGGAAGGCATATCCGGCCGACCTGCTACACTGATTGGGCTCTTACTGCTGCTGTATTCGCTGTATTTGCTAGTGCTGCTGCTGTACCACAAGAGGTGTGTGGAGGTATCATGTCTAATCATGACCACAGGTACAATCAACCAACGACAACGCGAAAAGGCATTGATTTCGTTACGTAAAGTACTCCAGAGCAAAGATGTGTCAGTGATTCGAGCGAAGGGACTTGCTCACCGTTTGAAGCGCGCAAGGCCGCTGCTGTCAAACCGAAAACAACTCTACAGGTACGATCGTGGGCTACATTCGGGAAGAGGATACTTATCCGTGAGGCATCGACACAGATACAGCAGCCACTATGAGTAGCAGTAGCCACTAAGAGTAGTCACACCCAGACAGACAGCATAGACTAGTTGTGCATGTTCTGGTTCTGGTTCATGCTCCTTCATGCTTCATGCTGTGCTTTCTCATGCTCCTTCGTATTCGAAGTCAGGAGTTCAGATATCTCCAGATATACAAACCAATTGAAAAAAAGTTGAGATTTCTGGTCCTGTCAGGAGGCCTCATGAATGAGCTCACCACGAAAGCACCGACGCCTTCATACGCCACCAGTAACAGCACGAAGCGATGAACGATCATCTCGCAGGTCTCTCTCACTCAGCGCTTGCTGTGGCCTGTCTTCTTGGTTGAACATTGATTGTGGCAGTAGACCCTTCTTTTGGCTTTTTTCAGTCACTTTTCGGTCGCCCTACACCCCGCACCAGACATGCCTCAAGTCTACCCTTGAAACTCTCCGCGAGGTTCGAATCATCCCCCCTTCAGATGATCATCGGAGGTTAGAAGAAAGGCATACACCCACAGCTTCGCATCTTGCACTCTTTCGGTACAGATCAGGACGTTACTATCGCTGACCTTCCTGTGCGGCTAGCCTAGGTGTTGCGGCGAGGCGCATCACTCCTATGAGAGGAACACTTGCGCTCTCAAAGAACACCACTCCTCCAGCACAAGACTTTTTTTTTGCTATTTTTCTTGCCTTGACTCTCCACACATCAGCGCAGCATCCCGGGGGAAATTGAGGACGACAGCGGCTGCGGACGCTGACGACGCAAGGACCGACGCATGGACGACACCCCCTATGAGTGGAGCTGCCACGCTTCGTCCTTCCTCCAGGTACAGAACCCGTTACTCACGCTATATTTGGGACGGTATCAAGTGAAGATCATAATATTATTTTGGTGTGTTTTTTTCGTCTGCTGTGGTCGTTTTACCCCCCTGCAGAAATGATCCTCCACTAATTTCAAGTAGATTGTCGGAGGCCCAAGTCATTTATTCAACGTTTTGTTTGGGGTCATCATGCGCCCCGCCCCCGCCCCCGCCCGCGATACACAACGGCCATGATCTCGGCCAACTACTCCTGTACGCTGGTCGGACGGTTTGGGCACCTCTTCGTAGCCGCAAGCACGTAACTTCGGCTTGGCGTCGATCTTTTCCTCGTGCTATGAGTAATGAACATGGCGTCGTGTGTCGCCTGGGAAACAATTCCTTTCTGGGGTCAATGATAAAAAGCATGGGTATGATACCTGGTGGGCGGCGGTATCATACAACGGAGTATCCTTTCGGTTTTCTATCACGTAACACATGGACCCACGCCGAGAACGTTACTCAGCTATCTATGTAACGTTACTCCAGCCCTGAAGCAATTTCATCCCTAATCTAAACGTTTGAGTCTGCTGTATCACACAGTAGCATATATATGATCAGTACGACACCCAGAGCACCAGAGACCAGCGCAGTCCCAGAGAGGTATTTTTTTTTGCCTACCTGGTACTTGTTTTGTGTAGGATGTACCTTGACATGCAGGATAAACGTCGGTTTAACGTGAGGGCAAGACACACGTAGCTAAATGCTCCATCCTTCAAGTATGCGTCATAAAAATGAACGCAAAGTGCCGGGGGAAAGAAGGGAAGACACCTATGACCACCAAACATCACGGCATCACGGCTTGTCCATGGCATCACGGCGTTGTCCCTTACGAGTTGAGAGCTCTGGAGAAAAAGTGGTTATTAAAAACTAGAAAAGACACTGCACCAATGCAGAGGTGAGTTGTGCTACTTTTTGACGCCGTTCGTATCTTGTCCGACCGAATACACGCATTCACTTCGCGTGGTACGATCTTTTGTAGGAGTGGCAGGCGGGTGTGAGGATTTGGGCCGGCCAGAAGAATACGCCGGCTCGAAGTGGTGTATAGCTATCATATGTACTGGTATACGGCAGAAGCATGCAGGGGTCGATCTATTGAATGTACGAGTACGAGTCCCGCCGCCGAAGGAGCAACCCCGATGCCATGTATGGGTTCTCGCCCAGCGACAAGAACCCTTAACCTTTTATATACGGTATATTTCCGGTAGTTGACAAAGGAACAAAGGAAACCAACCACCACAGCAGCATCCCAGCAAGCAGTATTAATAGTAGGAGAGTGCGTCACTCGCTTCTGTAATGTGTAGCGACCTTCGTGCAGGTAGCATAATACGATTATTACCCTCGCCCATGGGGTGCTCGTATAAACTTATAAAAATATACTCCAGCTGTGAGATGTAAGATGAAGCTTTCGTCGAAACTCATCTTTGCAAGCTGTATGTGCTATAGCTGATGTGCTATAGCTGATGTGCTACTCCGATCGCGCGTGTTACTGGGTGTACGTCTTCACTCAGGATATAGGTCGGCGACTTCCTTCAGAACTACAGCAGTGTAGGTTGTACCAGGGTCAACAGGGTGATGTTAGTCAGTCTGTGCGCGGAAATTATAACACCCGTTTTGAGGGGGACAGCATCTGACGGCTGTGGAAGGAATTATTATGTATGTCCTGTTCGTGCGCTGTGCTGCTCGCTGCAGTCATGTTATGGGTTATCATGGGAGCTATTATATTATACTTGTATGTGTTTGCACCTATGGTAGTTCATGTTCAAAATCATGCAGGATTCATCTCCGTACCTGCGCGGCAAGGACTTATTCTGCTTTTTTTGCTGCTGGTGTATCGTGTTTGACTGTTTGACAAAACGTGATTCGTATGACCGTTTGTGCGATTTCCAGTACATCACCAGCAGTGTCATTAGAAGTGTTTTTTTTTTGTTTTGTTTTTTCAACCTCCGGCGGATGGGGAAAAATAAAGCTTTAGCTCACCACACTTCCACGTATTTTCATACCCGTCGTGTGTCGATTTAACTCAGTTGCTTTCGCAGCCCAACACTAGCTGTCATCCTGCATATATAGCCCATTTGGTGCGGACGGTCAAGTAGAATGAGTCCCGGCTTGTCCCTCGGTGAACAACCTACACGCAAATTGAGCCCGAAGATTACGGGTAAATTTTACGATTTTTGTTATCAAATTAAGTCATTCGACGGCAAAATATGTCATTATGATAGGTAGGTGGTAGATACCAGGTATGTTTTATGTTTTGTTTGTCCACGCGGAACCTCTCTGTATAGACTGAAGACCACAGAAGCGGCAGTTCATTACCTCAGCAGCCACAGTCAGGCCATCCGCGCTTTCGGCGGCTTCGCTGCTTGGAAGCGATTTCGTCGGGTCCCTATCCGCGCTTTTGGCGGCGTCGCTGCTGGGAAGCGATTTCGTCGGGTCCCATCCCCTCTTCGGGCGATTTCGTCGGGTCCCTATCCGCGCTTTTGGCGGCTTCGCTGCTGGGAAGCGATTTCGTCGGGTCCCATCCCCTCTTCGGGTTTCCCTGGCGCCAATGGAGGAGACTACCGCTTTGGACGAAAATGTAAATAATGTTTTTCTTATATTTGTAGCCCCAACAGCCCTTATATTTATGCCCAGAGTGGGAAGTATCAGTCCTCCGGCGATCAACGCGGTATATATCATACCTTAGAAACTCCGCCCTTCCCTCATCGGTTATACGACTTATTACAGGATATGCATGATAACATGATGTATTCCTTCCGCAGCCGTCAGATTTTGTCCCCCTCAAAAACGGGTTTTATAGTTTCCGCGCACAGATTGATTAACATCACCCTGTTGACCCTGGTACAAGCTACACTGCTGTAGTTCTAAGGGGAGTCGCCGACCTATATCCTTAATGACGACACACACCCAGTATTAATAGTACGCGCGATCGGAGTATCACACACAGCATGCAAACATGAGTTTCGACGAAATCTTCGATCTCTCTCACAGCTGGAGTGTATTTTGTTTTTTGATAGTATAGGGCTTGGTCAGATTAACCGACGGGGCGTTCATTGGGAGCTCATTAGGACGCCTTGATGTATGATAGATTGGTTGATCTCCACCCCTTGTTACCTCTGACAAAAACATCCCACATTGATAATTTCAACCATTTCTTCCAATCAATAAGCCACGTGTGTGTTTGTCTGATGGAGCAAAAGCTTTCTCCTCGTGTCGGGGAAACAATCAATACTTCGATTTAGAGTGGAACCTTTTATTTGCGGTTCGCGCTAGAGGTGTTAGGGGCGCGTTTTGAGGCACCTGGCTTCCTTTGAGATGCGCAAGCTCGACGTCGACCGTGCGCGGCTGCTGGCGTCTTGGCATCTCGAGTTACCGCAAAAACGCGAGAAGATCATGAGAAGATTACCCCTTCAGAGGCCGTAGGCCGACAAAGGGTATCTCCTAGCAAGTAGTCAATTCCTGTAAAGGCTATTGGCCCAAAAGGGCATCTGATCTCCTAGCAAGAGGCGATTTCCTTCGTAGGATTTAGACTGAAAAATATATCACCCAGCAAGAGGAAACTTCCTTTTAGAGGCTGCAGACCGGGAAAAGGTGTATCCCAGCAAAGAAACAATTCCTTTTTTAGAGTCCTTACATCGATATATATATACAAGGGCTCCGCGGGCGGCTAATGTCGCCCGCCACGCTCGCGCAAGGCAAGGAAGAAGGCAACTAAAAACATGATAAGGGGTCAGAAAGAAGAGGCCCATGATTCGGTGCGAACAGCGATTTGATAATGCCAAGAGCTGCTTGTGCAGATCAAATTGCCCTGTTGTGCTCAGCTGTGCTGTGTGCTTTTGGTACCGGTGTTACGTTCTGATCGGCAGTACGGGGGTAATTTGTGTGGGAGAAAAAACAGGGGGCCGTGAAAGATCAAATACATTCGTAGAAAAGAAAAAAAAAGAAAAGTAATATACAACAACACGTATTATACCCGGTACTGCTCTATGTTCGAAAGAAAAAGCACACAGCGCAGCACGACACAGCACCGCATCGAAGGGCACGGCACCGCACCGCACGGCTCCGCACGGCGCTACGCTGCGCTACTGGGCTATATGTAGCCGGACTGATCTGAGCTGGGCGTGCATTGTGATCCAACAGCGTAGTACCTGATGGTAAAACCTGGTGTAGTAGTACCGTTATGTTTTTATAAGGCTTAGTGTGGGTAAGCTACTGGTTAACCTTTTGCAAGTGGTCAAACAGACTAATACCCCACTAACACCTTAACAAATGGCGTCGTCGACAGACCATGGGTTTTTTGGGTCGTGGGTTCAAATCCCACCATCCACATAATAAACTTTTTTACACTTTCCCCATGTCGAACTTGAAAAATACTCTCCCCGGTATATCCAGGAAATGAAACCGCTTGGATATGGACAGGTCCGCCCGTATATCCGGCCGACCTGCTATCCCGCCGTTTTAGGAGGGGAGAGTGTTATAAGGCTTAGTTTGGGTAAGCTATTGGTTAACCTTTTGCAAGTGGTCAAACAGACTAATACCCCACTAATATACTAAAAGCCTCAAGGTCTTCTCGTTGGTTCCAATCCCGGTGTCATCGGGGAAAAAAAAATGATCCTCATGAAAAAAATAATAGATATCAATGTGACTTTGTGGTCTTCTAGGAGATGGACTGTCCGCTTAAAAGCCTTGTTTTGGTTGAATCCAGGAGTCAAATGAAAAAAATATGATCCTCATCAAAAAATTGATATACGAGTATACGAAGTATATTTTATATTAAAATTGAAAAAACGTCAGCTGTGAGTACGACCGATTAAATGATTGAAACTCAACTTTGCAAGCTGCGTGGTACATCTAAGTTTCGCTTATATACAGCAGTAGTAGTTGCACATGAAATAATAGTACTGGTAGATACCACTGCTGCTGTGACATTGTGGTCTAGTAGATAGACTGTCCGTTTATAATACTGACCTTCGCTGGTCTGAATACGGGTGTCATCGGAAAAAAAAAATGATCCTCATGATACCTGGTATTTATTTATAAATTTTATTTGTAAAAATAAAGTAGATACGTATCATGTGACGTTGTGGTTCAGTAGATAGACTGTCCGTTCATAAGCTAGGTCTTCGGTGGTTCGAATCTGGGTGTCATATTTAAAAAAGTGATCCCCTGAAAAAATCGATGTATATTTGTAACAAGAAAAGATAATAACTTATCAAGGTTGAGCAAGAAATCAAAGAAAAGCTGGACCGTTCCGCAAGTAATAAACTGGACCGTCCGCCCTCGGAGACGCCAGGGGGAAGCACCAACCGAGCGCTTTCAGCACAAAGATATTCGTAAGTAAGTCTATATCCCAGCAAGAAGCGAAGATGCGTTAGACGGAAGGAGGCGTCTCCCACATCAAGAAGCGCATTCATTCAGAGGCCTTAGACCGAAAAAGGTATATTCCTGCCGATAGTCCGATGAGTGTCTACCTCGATGTAAATGGGACCAGCACGCCACAGTATTAGGGACAACACAATGGAGAACGACAAGCCTCGCTACCTTCCTTCAACCTTCTGGCGGGAGGGGAGGGCTTGGTCGACTTGGACAACACAGTGCTTCGTCCGACCAACACCGTCGCCTCGGAATGACATACTGCTGTGTCTCTGTCGCCGTGACGTAACACCTGTCGGTCGTCCCGGTGGTCTAGCGGTTACGCTCGAATGCTGGTAGCGTTGGTCCTTGAGTTCGATTCAGGTGGTCTAGCGGTTACCCTCGAATGCTGCTAGCGTTGGTCCTTGAGTTCGATTCCCACCGTGGTGAGATTTCACTCTTTTTTTAAAAGTGCAAAAAAGGATCACAACTGCTGAGAGCGCCAATTAGTATCAGCGTGGGTACGCACAATTCGACCCGAGGTGACGAGGGAAGAAAATGCTGAGTTCTTCTCGCGACACAAATGAATGCACGTACCGTATTGGAGAGGGGGAGGAGGACCCGCAATGTGACCCCGGATCTGAGTTTACTACTGAGACTGGGCGCGAGACTGGTGCGAGGATAATAAATGGGATAAGGGGAAAAAGCACACACAAAAATACACACAAACACACACAACACACAAACACACACACTTGTGATGATTACCCCACCGAGTAGACCTTAATTACGAGCGAATTCGAGTTTTCTAATGTACAAGGGTTCGAAAAATAGTGATCCTTTCCTGGATAGCTGGAGCCGGATTATACATCCCCGCTACCACCTACCGGAAAGAAGAAGCTAAGACCGGCGGCGTTTTTATTCCCCGACCAATCGCGCACCAACGCACACGACTTGACCGCTGCTACGAAGATTCCGCTGAGCGACACTTATAGTTCTTTTTTTTAATTTTTTTTTTAACGCCACCCACTCACGCACCCGTCGCCACCGCAACCATCTCGACGGCAGCAGCAGCAGCAACTACATCGAGGCGAGTCGGGGTCACCGACGACCCCCATGCGGGCCTCGGGTGGGGCACTCAGACCCCGGGCGTCCTTCGATTTGGATGGCGGCGTGGGCAAGGGCACGAGCACTGCCGCCTTGGTGCGGTCATCCAAGAGGCCTCGCTTAGGCGCCGGTAACGGGGCCACCGGGTGGTGGGAAACGAGCGGTACAAGGACCAACTCGCGGCCTGATCCGGACACTGTTTCCGAAGAAAACGTGGGTTTCCAATCAACGTGGGGGATTTACGAAGAGGGAGGTGGGAAGGACGTTGCCACTCGAAAGGGCGTCGCTGGGTGCTGTACGTTTCGGTGGCCGGACAGCATGAGTACCAATCATGCAAACGATAGCGAAAACAGGAGTTGCCGTGATTGTCGTATCGGCATCCATCCGGGGCGGGGCTGTGATGGGCAGCAGGAGGAGCAAAGCGGCAACAGCACGGCAGGACAGGGAGGCGGGGCGAGCGCGGCGCATCCCAACGCAATGGAGCTTGCAGTGGGGGCGGGTAGGCAGGAGAGCCAGATGGTTGGTGACCGAGGGTGCCCAGCATTGGGGGAGGGGGGGGGCTCGGGAGGAGGCGGGGCCGGCGGGAACGTGGTGATCTCGAGCGGTTTTGGGTCGGGGGGGTTTCCAAAACATCCGTGGCATCAGGACCAAGGGGGCAGTTGCGACGATATGCTGATTCTGTACGGCTCTCCGTCGTAGCAAAAATGCCTAGCTTATTTTAGGGTTTGGGTCTTTTTATTTCAGTTTTATTTTTCGTTACTAGGGGTGGGTTCGGCGCGGCAGGCGTGGGTATGGTAATTGATCCCTCCTTCTCCTTTTTGCGCTGCTATATGTCGCCGCTGCCGTAGTTCGTATTTGCTGTCGGCGTGCGGGTGGGTGTCTGTACGTTGCCTGTCGGCGTGCGGGTGACTGCACGCGTTATTGCAACTTTTTGTTGGTGTCTAGTGGGTGCATGATGAGCCCGCCGCGCGTCCTCACGCACACGCTTGCGCGTGCTCACGGTGTTGACAGATCCACCGTAGCGACCGAGCCAGCGGTCAGCGCTGACTGTTTGTTAACTCAGTGGTTGTGGTGTATCGCTGAAAAGAGCTCAATCCGGGATTTGGAATCGTTGATGGTTCGCGGGGCATGTCTCCGGGGTTGGCTGCTATAGCTTAGGCGGCTGTGGTCCATCTCTTACCAAAGCGCGATCCGGGGTTCGAACCACGGATGGTTCACGGGGACAATATTTCGGGATCGACTTCGGGTAGTGGAGAGTGTTTTTCGCGCGAGATTCTTTTTATCATAGTGGTGGGAGGAGCGGAGCGTGTTTTTGCGCGTAGTTGCTAGTTAGGGGTGGAGCGTCTCAAGGGAACGAACCAGCTACCTGCTGGTGGGACCCTTGAGACGATTTTTGTGACGTCTCTGTTTGTTTCACGCGCGCCAATGTTGTGGTACTCGTGATCGTGGTGTGTGGACGGGTGCGCCTCTTTTTCGGGGCTGTAACCGCGAGCTGGAATTGGCCGCGGTGAGATCGGAAACGGGTTTATTTGCCCCAGGTACAGTAGATGGCGCGCCTATTTTTAGTCTGGTGGACTGTCGAAATTTATTATCTGGAATGTCAAAAAATTATTATTTTTGTATCCCGTGGTATCGTGTCTTCCGACAGCAATGTGGAGAGCAAAACATGACGCGTGCTAGGATAGAGGTATTAAGGTATACCGTTTTTTGGCGAAAGTGTTTTCTGAATGACGGGGGAGCTCCTTAACCCAAAATCGCCGGGGAAAAAAAAAATAATAGGCCATTTATTTTGCATGATTCTCGTTGTGTACCTAGGCCATGGGATTTTTCATCCGGGATCATAGCAGTTTTTTCTTGTTTTTCTCCAAATTAGTTTTTGCCTTAGAGAGGTCTTAAGCTCCCAAGTTGAGAAAACCTCAGAAAAAAAGTGGTATACATCTGTTGATCGTAGCACGCATCACGGGGGAAAAAAAACACGTTAGATTACGTCATGCGCTGATCATGGCATCAGAGTTAGCGGTTTCTTCCCCCGGCTTCCCTGGCGTTTTGTCAGGGTCCATTTTTTCACCGCACGCCTCAGGTGTTGCCATACGCCCGCATGTACTGGTCAAACGTTGTACACGTACTCGTACTATACGATGCGTCGCAGTGTCGCATGTATGATGATACCAGGTGCTACCTGGCACCTGCAATATGGTACGGAAATGTAAGGACCGTTTTGTATTTTTACGTCAATATGAAAACGGTATTAAAAAAATGACTTTTAGGACAGTCGTAGTGTCACTTTTTCTCGAACATAGCTTTGGAAGTGTGGTGGTCCTCCATTCCTAGGCCCAAATCGTTTCCAAATCACAGCTTCTACCGTATTGATCAATGCGCTTCTATTCCTCGCGCCGGGGGGAAAAAACCAACGCGGACGCTACTATAAACTCACCGGCAGATTAACCCATTTGGAACTTGATTAAAAGTATAGCGACCAAGAAAGCGACGATTGCGACATTTTTCATCTCAAGTCTCTACAAGCAGCGTGAGGGCGCAGCGACACGAGTCGGAAGGATCATGCTGCCGTGCCCGTTCCGTACGAGTCTTCGCATTGTTGGCGTCGTCGTTGGGACACCAGTTTTTATCATCACCGCCAACCAGTCGGTGGTGGCAGATGCACCCGTATTTGTCCATTTTCGTCTTAAATTTTTCCGTCTCAAGTGTGAAAAGGGTTACTATAGTATAGTCTATATAACCCGTTCCCTGCCGCACCGTACATGATAAACAGGTACCAGGTACCATCTAACTTGAGCTTTTTTTACCCGGATCCCCAGGAGGATCTATAAAAAAAAAAAAAAAAAAAAAGGTACCATCTATAACCAGTTTGCAACTAATTTGGCCCCGAAACGGGAGTTCCTATCCCGAAGGGATTAATAAACCGTTTCGCCGTCAATATTGGATTGTAAAAAAGAAAACAGATGTCTTGACCAAATTTGCGTGTGTACGTCAGTTCTGGAGGGGCTTAACCAATCAAAGAGAGACATGAAATCTAAGCCTAATTCTGTCTGATTTGATCTTCGAAAGACGGCTGTGCACCCACAGCGGCATAAGTCAATGAAAACAGTAAGTAAAAGTGTTTACGGAGGGCATAACCAATCAAAGAGAGGCATGAAATCTAAGCCTAATTCTATCTGATTTGATCTTCGAAAGACAGCTGTGTGAAACCCACAGCGGCATACATACGTCAATCAAAACAGTAAGTAAAAGTGTTTACGGAGGGCATAACCAATCAAAGAGAGACATGAAATCTAAGCCTAATTCTATCTGATTTGATCTTCGCAAGACGGCTGTGAACCCACAGCGATCGAAACAGTAAGTGAAAAAGCAGGTACGTCTAACTCTAATTCTCCACAAGCAAAATTTTGGCGTCGAAACCCGTGGGGTGTGCGGTCGACCATAAACGGGTAGTTTGACCAGATACACCGCGGGAAGCTAGTTTCACCCCGTCCGCGTGCGATCAATAGGTGCCCTTCTTCCCGTGTGCTATCTTCCATGCGTGCTGCTTTGACAGTTGGATGCGATCGACGCATTCACAAACTCTACGATACAACGCCCCAAAATTTAACGACGTCATCCAGGCACAAATTCAAGACTTTTATTTATCGTTTTCCGTCGTTCCAAGCAAACGGTATATGTCTAAACTCTCTTGTAGCAACGCCTTACGTATCCTCTTCCTCTGCCCACACGCACACCACACACACAAGAGACACAGCAAGCGCCAAACATGGAAACAATGATCGGGAATGTGACTAAGTCGCCCCTGAACATGGAAAAAAAAACGCACAAAAAATGACCGTCTCCTAAAAACCTTCAGTAGTAGTAGTAACGGGTTTCACCTCTCTGTTTGCCCGGCGAAACGCCACAAAGCAGGCTATTTACCCACTCACTCACCCATCCATTCGCCCCCCCCCCCCCCCCCCCCCCCCTCTGTGTTCAAAATAAGGCTAGAGACACTCATCGCCATACCCATCAATCGTTTACGACGCGCGGCGGGTGGATGTGCTTGAAAAAGAAACGACCCTCATGGAGGGCGTCGTATGGACCATATGCCTGATCGGTCAACACCTCTGCGACGCGCAAAAATCTTTCTCCATCATGGCGACTTTTCTGTCACTGTGCATTACTGGAGCTGCTTGTAGCTGCTCTTCTTGCGAATGGCCCGCGACGAACGAGCACTACTAGCCGGTCGTAAAAAACAACCGGTCGCGTTTCGAGCTGACGTTGTTGGCATAGCCCGGTCTGACCCAATCTTCCCTGCTGTTGCCGATCCCGGGGTCTCTCAGTCGCCTCCTTGGGGATGGTATGCCTGGACACAAGGCACGGAATGGACAACGCACCGAGGGACAGCAGGACACAATTGGGCGCGTTTTTTTTTCTTGGGGGGGGGGAGGGGGGGGCTGAATCGACGGCGCAAGGTGTAGGTTTCACACACATCGGAGGCAGATCACGACGCGCTGTGAATGCGAACTTCACTATTGTTAGTATGTCTGCCCTCCGACAAAAGCGCAGGGTACGCATGTAGAATGCCAATCACACAAAGAAAATGTGACGGAAGAAGCAACAGTTAACAGTATTAAAAAAAAAAAAAGACGCGTAAAAAAGAGCGGCACCCCAAAAGCGATTGACTCGAGCGATATGTTCAAAGAGTAAAAACGCGCTACACAAAGGAGTATCACGCGCAGCTTGCAAAGACGAGTCGTATCGACCCATTCAACTGATCGAACTCACAGATTCTGACGCTTTTAAATATTGAAAAAAAACTGTATCTGTCGTTAGATGCCTAGCTAGATTGGGACTGTGTATCGGGCTTGGAAGCTTTTCATTTTATTTGGTTTTGTACAGAGGCTATCTAGCGAGGAGCCGGACAATAAATATGCCCCTACCCCAACACGCCTCCAACGCTAACACTACCCCCAAGGAAGCGGAGGTTCCACTTCTCTCCCAGCGGCGCTATAGAGATAGACCCCTCCGTCCAACTTAAGCGTTTTCCCGTCATCGGTAAGTTAGCCGCGGGTTTTTTGAAGGTGCATATGAATCGAACCCGTTATCGCCTTTCGAATTCGAGTTCAAACAACCAAACTGATTGATAAAACTCCCGCCTATGTAGTGAAACGCTGAGCGATGTAACAAACACACCTGCGAAACTCCTCGGACGTTGGCACACAATCCGCCGCCAGGCGATGTTCTCATCATCGCGGAACACCTTTTCACAGCGGGGCCAGTCTGCGTCGAAAACTTTTTTTGGTGTGTGTGTTTTTTTTCTGTTTTCCCATGATTTTTCTCTTTTTGTGTTTGCCAAAGAAAAAACATGGAAAAACGGCCAAGAACTCCCCTAAAAACTCAGATTAATCAGACTAATTTAACACAGAGATAGAGAAAAAAGCAGGGAAGCAAGTCGCATTCTTCGTTCGGGAAAGGTTAGGACAAACACAACGGAAATAAAGTAAACAATAACCAGCGCTTCTCACGGGTCAGATCAGCTCTCTCTCACGGGTCGGATTGAGTCGGGGTGACCCGACTCAATCCGTGGTATCTGGAAACCTCCTGACCTGACTGGACCCAACCCGATCCGACCCGACTCGACTGGACCCGACTGGACCCGACCGGACCCGACCCGATCCCCAACTCAACCCGCAAGTTTTGAAAACCTCTTGACCCGACCCGCGAGCCGGGTCATGGCGCATAAAAAAACCTTAGCCCTCTCCCCCCCCCCCCCCCAAGGAAAATCAAGAAATTACCCAGGCCACTTTTTCTTTTTTTTGCAGTGGCTAGGGGTCACTCGTTCTTTTTGCGGTCTTAACCCCTTTTCCTTTAGAGTCCCCCAAATCCCTCCCTGTACTAACTTCAAGTAAATCTGTCCCCCCCTCCAAAAAAAAAGGTTTCCAGTTTTGTGAAGGCGTAAAGCTTTTCGTGATGCGTTTAATTTAGGCGACATGAGTCCGCGCAACGGAATGGTAAAGAGCTACACGCTGGGCCAAAAAAACACTCGGCCAGATTATTGTTGTCCATGAGGTACATCAAGTCATTCAATAGTGAAAATGAGGGTGTTGTTAAGGAGTTACTGGGGTGCTAGAGTCCGTTTGACCACTTGCAATGTTAAACCAATAGCTTTCACCAAAACTAAGCCTTGTAACACTCCCTCCCCATGAAAAGGCGGGATAGCAGGTCGGCCGGATATACGGGCGGACCTGCCAAAAACATCCAAGCGATTTCATTCCCTGGGGACACCGGGGAGGAGTATTTTTTCAAGTTCGACATGGGGGAAAGTCTGAAAAAGTTTACTATTGTGGGTGGCGGGATTTGAACCCACGACCCAAAAAAACCCATGGCCCTGCCGACGACGCCATTTGTTGAGGAATTCGTGGGGTGGTACTAGTCCGTTTGACCACTTGCAAAAGGTTGCCCAATAGCTTACCCAAACTAAGCCTTGTAACACCCCTACTCTTTTTTTTTTTCTACTTTCCCATCCCATTTGTTATCCTCGCATTACTCTCGCCCTCCCAACCAGTAGTAGCTCAGACCTCCATGGTCACATAGCGGGCCCTCCTCCCTCCTCCAAACTCTCCCCGCTACGTACTGTACGTGCCTTCATTTTTATCGCGAGAATAATATTTCAGCATTTTCTTCCCTCGTCGACTCGCGTCGAATTGTACCTACCCACGCTTGCTAGGCGCTCTCAGCTTTCTGATCTTTTTTTTATTTTATTTCAGCGTTTCTGCAACTAAAATAAAAATCTCACCGCGTTGGGAATCGAACCCAAGGACCAGCGCTCTATCTAGTAGTCTTCGAGGGTGACCACTCGACCACCGGGGCGACCGCTCTACCCTTGGTCAAAAGCTAGGGCCGAACGTTTTTCCATAACAAAGACCCTTGCGTTACGATCATTTCGCCTTGAAAGGCAGGATTTTTCGTCAGCGGGCGTTCGCCCCCCGTGGAGTAGTAACAGGTGAATCTCGTCCCTACTGAAGTCAACATCGCTGGTTCATTTCCTCCCGGGTGTATGCTCGTGCTCGTATACACCTACTGTAAACAACTTTTTTCATGCGTGAAAAATTGACTACGACGATGAGCGGAAAGCGCGAGTCGAAAAGAAAAAAAAATCGAATGAAAACCCACCACCAGCAACGCAACAACAACAAGAAAAAAAATGATAAATAGCGGGAAGGTTGAACCCTACTAAGCGCGATAAAAAATGAAGGGCACGTACGTACGTATCGTTGGGAGCGGGGGGAGAAGGGAAGGCGCTTTGCTTGTGACCATGGTTTGTCCAGAAGGCCGCCGAGGGGGAAAAAAAAAAACTCCTACGAGTTGAGCTGGATTGTAAACATACACGCTGATCAATAAAAAAAGGTAAATTGGAACACATTCATAATATATATCATGAAAAATTAAAATACACTCCAGCTGTGAGATCGAATATTTTGTCGAAACTCATCTTTGCAAGCTGTGTGTGATATCTGGAAGGTGGCGTAGATGGAAACCCCGGGGACAGCAGTACATGCACCTCCCCCATAACTTACTGTAGTAAAGAAAGATCACTGGAAAATCTGGGCACATGCCGCAGCCCCCCTTTTTCGTTGTCTCCCAGACCCGCACACCTGACTCCGCCTCCCGATTTTCCGTTTATTGCCATTGCCACCGCCGTCCCCGCTTAAGAAACGCCGCCTAGCTTGGCGTTTTTTGTTCGCCTTCGGCTGCTGCTGCCACAGCAGCTGCTGCTGTCGCTGCTGTTGCTGCTGCCGCTGCTGCAGCTTGGCCTCCGCAAGCGCCAGCGTGCAATTGTTGCCCCTCAAGCTTCGAGGAAGAACGGAAGGGTCGGTTCGGTGTGACACGGAGAGGGCGCCTGCTGACGCCACGAACATCTATTAGTGGTGATGTGAGAGACGACGGCGGGGAAGGGGGGGGGCGGGGGGCGGGGGGGGGGTACTCAGTTTGTGCATGGCCGTAGTCGTATGACCATAGACCCTCGCATCCCTACTGTGCCGGGACGGAGCACGTCGGGTTTTCATCACCCACACAGACATTGCTAGCACCAAGCGCGAAGCGCCATGAAGTATTCGCGGGGGCGGGGGGGGCGGGGGGAGAAAGCGCGGAGATGGCAGCACGGGCGTTACGAAGATGGGGGTGGAACGGGGGCACGTTGGTCATATAGCACTGCTCTATATAAAGACGCGTGCTACTAGTTATATGATATAGAGGCGGCCATTTTTAGGCTAGTTTTTTCTTTCTTATGAAATGAGCTCCTTAACCCCCCAAAATCGTTTGTTTTTTTTTTCCTGAATTTCGTCATTCTTATTTTTGCAAATGAGTCGATCTACGGTCGTAGCCCCCTCCAACTTTTCTTTAACGAAGTCGCCGGTTTTGAAACTTTACTCCCGGCCGTATCTCCTGAAATACGCCCCCCCCTTGCCCCCCCGACGTTATCGTTCGACAATCCTTTCCATACAAGAAAGTATGTAAGAAGCTGTGCTTTTCATGGCGTCCTTCCTTGTGTCGAGCAGCCATGCATGGAATGCGCGTTAAAGAAAAGCGCTGCTTTTTTTTTCGGGGGGGGGGGGGGGGGGGGGCTATATCGTAAAGTAATTAGTCAACATTTAAACTTTTCTTTTCTTTTTGTGCACGTAAAGTGCCATGGGTTTGCTAATCTAATCGGCTTTGCGTTTTTCGATTTTGATTTTAAAAAAACAACAGCAACAACAACAACGTTATGTTGCCTGTCTGTAGAAGGCAACACAGAACAACAATGGTTGGTGCAACTCCACAGTGTCTCTTGTACCGCGTTTTCTTTGTCCTCTTTTTCTTCCGTTCTTTCTTTTTCATCTTCTTCATCCCATTTGTTATCCTCGCACTACTCTCGCGCTCCCCCTCCCAGTAGTAGTAGTAGCAGTAGCAGTAGTAGTAGCAGTAGTAGTAGCAGTAGTAGTAGTAGCAGTAGTAGTAGTAGCAGTAGCAGTAGTTGTAGTAGTAGCAGTAGTTGTAGTAGTAGCAGTAGTGGTAGTAGCAGTAGCAGTAGTAGTAGTAGCAGTAGTTGTAGTAGTAGCAGTAGTAGTAGTAGCAGTAGCAGTAGTAGTAGTAGTAGTAGTAGTAGTAGCAGTAGTTGTAGTAGTAGCAGTAGTGGTAGTAGTAGTGGTAGTAGTAGTGGTGGTAGTAGTAGTTGTAGTAGTAGTAGTAACTCGGGTCCAGGGTCACGTAGCGGGCGCCCTTCTCCCCCCCCCCCCTCCCCACTGCAGTACGTGTGCCTTCACTTTTTATCGCTCGAGAAGAACAACAATCCATCGCGAGAAGAAAACAAAACTCAGCGTTTTCCTCCAGAAAACAATTCAGCATTCTATCGCGAGGATAATAGTTCAGCTTTTGTTTTCTTCCCTCGTCGGCTCGCGTCGAAGTGCGTGGCATGTGTTGTAGTGACCAAGTAGGCTAACGGCCATAGGCCAAGGCTATGTACAACATCAAGGGGCGCGGTCACTCTTGGGGGGCTATTCCCTCTGGCAGTAGCTCGGGGTCACTCCCTCCCGCGAGTGACTCCCCTCCCCTGTTTCCTGTGCGGCCTTAAGCCTCTCGTGTTTCTGTCGAAAAATTTCCGAAACGAGTCCGCATTGGAAGGGCAAAGCTACCCTGCTGGCGCTTGCAAAAAAAAAACGCCTTAACCCGTTTTAGAGGCCCTAAAAACCAAAACCCATCCTTGTACTAGTCCCAAGTAATTTTGTCCCCAAAGCGGGTTTCCAGCTGTGGAGGCGTCAAGTCTTTTCGTGCGTGAAACACAGAGCCATTCGTGCGAGTGCCTCAAGCTTGGCGGTGGAAAAAAATGGAGTATATGATACTACAATATCGCCGTAGCCTTGCCCATAGCGTTGAATACGTTGTCCCCCTCTCAAGGTTCGCGGTGGGACGGCAGGGTCGGTTCGGTGCAACAAGGAGGGACAGAGCTTGCGGACGCCACAAGCATTCTACTATGGTGCAAGATGACAGGGGGGGGGGGCGAACTCATTTGTTGCTTGCCTTTGTTATTTAGATGACAGCGTGGATGGGTGGGTGGGTGGGTGGGTGGGTGGGGGAGGGCCGTACTCATTTGTTGCTTGCCTTAGTCATTTAGATGACTGAGTAGGTGGTTGGGTGGTTGGGTGGTTGGGTGGGTGGGTGAGTGTGTGGGTGGGGGAGGGGCGCACTCATTTGTTTCTTGCCTTATTAATAGTCGTTCGACCATTGACCACGCATCCCTTTTGAGACGGAGCAAATTAAACTGGGGGGGGAGGGGGCGGTACCCATTTCATGCAGAGTCGTAGTCGTAAGACCGTCGACCCTCGCATTCCTACAATGCCGGGACGGAGCACGTAGGGTTTTGCACACCGACCAGGCAATGACAGGGGAGGGGTGTCAATAAAAAGCGTGCCGGGGCGTGGCGCGGTAATTTCATTAACATAAAAAAAAGAAGTAATTCTGATGCACCCCATGCACGACAGGAAGGATGGGAGTGTCGGCGTTGGCTGGGACGGCTGCACCCAGCCAGCGGAAACCAAGGCGCGAACCGGGCTACGAAACGGAGAGCCACAATCATCACATTAATAGAGAGAAAAAAGAAACAACAGAAACAGAAACGGAGGAGGGGACGAGCCTCTCGTCGGCTGGCTGAGAAAGCAGCACGCGAGACTCGTAAGAGACGGAAGGCGGCACTTGTGGCGGTAGCGACCTACAACGTGCGTACCCTGGCCGTAAAGGGGAAGAACGGGTATGGGCATGACGAGCGTGTACTGGCGAAAGGCCAGCAACTCGGCTGTGACTTCATTGGCCTGCAGGAAACTCGACGGCCCGGCAACACGAGATTTAGTGCAGCTGAATACCAAGTTTTTTGCTCAGGTATTTTGGTTTAATGAGAAGAACACAAAGGGGGGAGGGGGGGAAACAGGAGGAGTAGAAGGAAAGCCGTCCAAGGGAATGGGGGCAGGGGGGGCAACAGGAGGAATAGAAGGGAGACCGCGGTGGACGAAGGCAGGAAGGAGATGGCAGACAGGGTAGCAAGGTACCAGGCCGACTAGTAGGTACATAGCACTTTTCGTCTTTTTCTGGGGTATTTTTTTCCCCTTTGTTCCCTCCTTGCGTGTCCAGGTTTTTGGCTCGTGTTCGGATTATCTTATTTTGGTTTTACTTTACTTTATTTTATTTCATTTTATTACCTGGTATGTTTCTTTTCCGAGCTTTGGCTCTCCTTTCCGGTTGGGTTGTTTCTTCGATTTCCCCTTCATTTTGTTTGTTTCATTTTTTGTTTTCTTTCATCTTTGTTTTTATTTGTTTTCTTATTTTGTTTTTGTTTTTTGTTTTTGTTTTTGTTTTTGTTTATTTCGTATTTCTCTCTTCCAATGTATTTCTGTTGCTGACGTATGTATGTTGTGCCTGTCGTACCCAGTACTAGGGCATGACATTGCGTTGTCGAATGCATTACGATGCATTATCTCTGTGTCGTAGCTTGTGACCACAGAGCTGATCTTTCTAGGGTGAAGAATCAGTACGGACACTGGGTGTGCTGGATGTCGACGAGTAGAAGAACGGTTTAATGTGAAGAACACACACACACACACCCTTTCGGCCCGTAGACCCGTTGTTGACCTCGCAAGCAGAGAGACACTCGCCGTTTTCCAAAAGGAAGGAAACGTTTGTTTTAGGAAAGAAGCACGTAACGACAGACAGGCCCGCCGACGACAAAATGGACAAACTGGAGGCTTCTTCGGCCGAGATCAATCGCCAGCTCAATATGTGTTTTTCGTCCCACCTGAGCAGCGATATTGTTAGGCCGTGATGGATACGTTTTCGGCGAACGTGCGAGGTAGGGGAGGGAGATGTTCACTCTATGGACTTCTCGGCGCGTAAAGCTATTGTTAAGATACGGCCTCGAAAGGCCTGTAATTGTCCGAATTTGAGATCATTTGGATGGGTTTCGTATGATATGGTTGGCGTTTTATACTCGGGAAAGATAGGAAATAGATCGGAGGCGCGGCGCCTCCGATATCAGAAGCTATCCGGGGCTCTGGTGGAAACGAATAAAGCTACGTCTCCACGAAGGAAAAGAAAGCGAGTACTCTCCGAGGACCTGCCCAATTGGCAAACCTGCCCGGGGCACTCTGTGTCCCCACCTATAACTTAACACTATCCATGTAGTACTGGTCTACTTTCCCATCAGTGAGGGAGGGGGTCGGACGCTTATCTGTGTTTCCCGGCGCCCCATGGTCCATCCCAAACCCCAAACCCCGATAAAGACATGCCTAATTCTTCCTCCGATATAAGCGAGCCTCACTCTTTCTCTACGTACAATAAACCGGGACTTGACGGTTACTTTGAACATCTACGGAGACCGCCAAATCGTCTACCGGCAAACCCATCCGCGATAAACAGGGTTTGTGCAATTTCAATTTCCTAGTTCATCTGTTGGATTGAAAAAAATGTAAAGATGGCATTGAAGTCGACCATTTTCATTACATCCGCCAAGGCCGACCAACTCACGAAAAAATTAGGCTAGGTGATGAAAAAAAAAAAATATCCTACGTAGGAAAAACGCTCTTCTGAACCCATTTTTTTTGCTGATTTTTCGTGGGTTTGGGCTTAGAAAGCAAACAAAAAATGACACGTGATACCGGGTACGAGGAAAACGCTTTTCTTAGCGGACGTTTTCACTGATTTCTCGTGGATTGGGCGAGAGAAAAAAAAAAAGAACGATTCGAAGGAAAAACAGTTTTCGTAAAAACGACTTTTTCGCGGATTTTTTTTTGTGGGGTTGGGTTGGGTTGCCCTTGGGTTTGTGACAGGCTCGACGCGTTTCAGTACTAGTGCTATAGGTTTTCCTGCTCAATCCCTACCCAACCAAATTTTGGTGCCAGCACATCGCAAACATCCTAACATTGCGTCTCGGAAGGTGAACTGTTACGGTATCGCCTGGGTTGTGAAGCGCCGCATCTTCGATCCATTCTCCAAATTCTCCGGATGGATTTAGCTCCACCTAATGTTTCTATGAATCTGCATATACGACCCTTCAGGGTGGGCTAGTGTTATGGTATCCCCTCTACCCCGTTGGGGCGCTATGATTTGTAACAGTTGTCCCCTTTATAGCTGGCAGGCGTTACCTCGCCTGCCAGAACGAACGGCTCCGCCCCCCCCCCCCCCCCTTCTGTCAGAAGGCGTGGGGGGGACAGCAAGCAACTACAATATCAAGCAACACTCGTTTGAGTGCCCATTACGGAGCCACAGGCACCCCTTCCGCCTAGCGGTCGCCGGTCCCTAGGTTCATAGTTCTCTTACGCTGCGTACTACAGAAACCTTACCGTAGCACCGACGTAGCGCGACTCAGCAACGCTCTATTAATGGTAGTAAAACAACGTGTATTAATAGGAAGGTAGTAGGTTGCGTCTAGTTGCGTCCCTTTGACTATGAGGTCGGGGGTTCTAATCCCACCGGAAACATTTTTTTTTTTCGTGTGGCTATCTCCGCCGCGCTTGACCCTCAGGGGCCAGGCCGGGTCGACAGGCTAACGCATCCGTACACAACGGCGGCACAGCTTTGCGCTGCCGGAGTAGCAACTGGGGCCGCCGGTAGGGACCGCTCGCGCTATCGCTATCGCGGGAACCGAAGGACACGCCAGAAAACCAGCTGGATCGCGAATGGAATTGAGTTAAATCGACACATACATGAAGTGTCTGAAAGTATGGGGAGGTGTGGTGAGCTTTAAAGCTTTTTTTTTTTTTTTCCCCATCCGCCGGAATATTTAACAAGAAAAAAAGAATAAAAAAAAAAAAAAAGGAACCGACTCAGCACGACAAAATTGTGCGCGCCCGCGGGGGGGGGTACAAAATCGAACAAGCGCCTGAGACAGAGGAGGTGCCCCAACGTTTACTTCTGGGTTCGCACCGCTCGTACAAGAAAGTGGGAATTTGTACGTACTTCACGGACGAAAACGCTTTTGTCGGCCGTGTTTTAAGCGCAGCGTAGCATATCTTTCCGTTGCGGATTCACATGGAGTTTTTTTTTTTAGCAGCACGACGCTTGCCAAGCGTAATTAGACCGCGAAGGCAAAAAAAAAAAAAAAAAGGGGGGAGTCACTCGCGGGAGGGGTCTCTCTCTCGAGCCACTTACTACAAACGAAAACGAACAAAAAAAATAAAAAAAAACAAAAAGGGACCCTGCCTACCGTCGTCTCGGTCACTCCGGTTCTGCTCCACCGCCTCCAAATCATTGAAACCCTTTTGATGGGCTGAAGACAAAAAAAAAACACGCGTGCTACGATACTGTAGAGGTGTACCACTTTTTTTCTCCAACACTACCCCTCAATTTGGGACCTTAAGACCCCTCTTAAGGCAAAAAAACTGATGTTTTGGGAGAAAAATGAAACTGCTACAAGTACCGGATGAAAAATCTCACGGTCTAGATGTATACAACCCCCCCCCCCCCCCCCCCCCCCCCCCCTCCCCGGACGATTTCCCCCCCCCCTCCCCGGACGATTTTGGGTTAAGGAGCCTCGTCATGCGGAAACAAAAAAACGCCACGAAACGGTACACCTCTATCGTGGCGCGCGTCGTTTTTTTTTTTTTTTTGTTGCGATCGATTCGTACCATCAGCTCAAAGGCTGAAGGAAGTCAGCTCTTTTTTGTGTGTCGTTGTCGGCGGAAAGATTCGTTCACTTCGTGCGTGCGACATCATCTGATTGTAGCGCCCTTTAAGGGCCTAAAAAAACAGAGCGATTTTTTTTTTTGCCGGAGGAATACAGTAGTACCCGCGTTTTGTGCGACCGATCTCTCACCACCTGATTTCGTTCCCTTTTCAAGGCCGGAAATCAGCAGTTTTGTTCGACGGGACGGACACCCGTCCCTTTCGTGCGATCTCGCCTAATTTTTGTGTTCCTCGCAAAAGACTGAATATAAAAAGTCGGCACTACTTTCAACGGAATGTACTTGTTCCTGTGTGAGACCGATCTCACCTGATTTTGAGCCTCAACGATGGCTTTGTTGTCGGCCAGGAGGTCGCGGTGAAAAGCCCTGGTGAGCTCTTGGTGCTTGTTCAGCCGATCTAGGAGCATCTGCGCCTCGTGTGGAAAAGCCGTCGCGTTCGGAACAGGCGGAGAGTTGTTAGCATCAAAGTGAAGGCAGGAGGTTCGCTCGTTGGGCCCTCTCTTTTCAGTGGCCCAGGTCGAGCTCAGCTCACTCGCGGCACTGACCCCCCCCCCCCCCGTTGTTTTTTGCGGTCTTGAAATTTTTTCGTGCTTCATTGTTGCGATAGAACACCGCCATGGAATGAGCTGTTTATCCTGCGCCTAACACATAGCCTGAAGACTTTTTTTTCGCGTTGAGGAGCAAAGTCATTCGGGCGAGGAGCAAAAAGAATAAATTCGGCAGTGAAAAAATATATGGCACCCCCCTCTACTGCTTATGTGCTTGGTCTTAAATGTCACAGAATCAATTTTCGAGAGTTGGTGGTTGGTGGTGTATGCCCTCAGAGGACGATGTTGGTGCACTCCGACTGTAGCATGCATCGAACAAACCCCGACTGGCCCCGAACGATTTCGAGTAGAGGATCGTTTTGACATTGTCCGGTTAAGCGCGAAAAGATCAACCAGCCACGTCAACCAACAGCGTCAAACCGAGCGTAGGCCAACAGCAAGCAGAGTTCACATATTGCATGTGCTGGCAGCGGTAATTACGTGCGTACCTTAGCATCAACGCCGCACTTCTTCAGCAAAACCCCGCACGGCCCGTAAATCTCGACGTTGTCCAAGTCCAGGGGATCGTCGTTACTATTAGTAGAAGAACAGGAAGACTGCAGCAGTGGAACGAAAAACGCACCCCCCCCCCCCAAGCAAAACGAAAAAGGGCGTTGCTTCGGACGAACGCACATATCATGAAAAAAAAAAAAATGAAACGCTGCTACTTCAGACGCCCCAAAACAATCAAATAAGCGTGTTGCACTAACAGATGATGGGCACCAAAAAGAGGAAGTGGCATGGTTTCAGATGAACGCACCAAGCACGTTGAGATGGAGGTTTTTTTCAGATGAAGGCACCGGGGCGGATTAGGACGCCTGAAAAGAGCGTCATCCAACAGCAGGGGCCAATAGCCGTTTTTGGGGCCCATGCCTAGCGATCAAAAAAATGCGGAACGCGATGTTTTCATCGCGGGAGCGCGTATGTATGGTATTCGATTGTCCATGCCATGGTACGACTGATTCTACATTAGCCCCCACCCAAAACCAGCGATTTTCCTTACCGAACCTTTCATGGCTAGTCGACCGGGAGAAGGATGCTATGGAAAACGCCTCTTCACATATTTTCTTGTTTGCAAAATACTATCGAACGACGACGTCGGGGAGGTGGCAACGGGCACCGTATTTCAGGAGATACGGCCGGGAGCTGTTTTCAAAACCGGCGATTTTGTGGAAGAAAAATTGGGGGGGCTTTCGTAGTAAGACTCGTACATGCGCGTCGCACAATTATTGAGATTGTGCCTTGCACCCCCTTGGGTTGTGTCGTACAGCTCCTTGAATTTTGTCGTGCAACTCCTTGGATTGTGCTTTACAACTCCTTCCACTGCTGCGTCGTACAACTCCTTAGATTTTAGTCTTTCAACTCCTTGGATTTTGTCGTACAAGTTGTTGGGTTGTGTCTGACAGCTCCTTGGATTTTGCCGCACAACTCATTGGATTGTGTCTTGCAACTCCTTGGATTTTGTTGTCTTCACAACTTCTTGGACTGTGCCGTATAACGGAACGTGAGCCAAAACGCACTCTCAGCCGGCATCTCGCTTTGCTTCGTGTCGTCGATGCTGTAATCAATCGTCATTTTCGTTCGTCCATTTTCCCCTCTGAGCTCTCCAAAGGACTATAACCTTTGTTAGCACCGCACTCCCGACGTGGGGTAAAATCACTTTGAGTTAAGAATGGGATCATTTCAGGAGTTAAAAATGGGTTAATTATGTAAACACGATGAACGAATTCTATAAGTAGGGCTAAGGTAATAGGGCATCAGACGGAGCGGGGGAAGGCGCCCCATTCACCAATATTATGCCTGGGATCTCGAAAACAAAATCGCCTCTTCTTAACAACGACAACAATACCAGCAACAACACCAACAACAACAGCAGCAACAACAACAACAGCAACAACAACAACAACAACAACAACAACAACAACAACAACAACAACAACAACAACAACAACAACAACAACAACAACAGCAACAACACCAACACCAACACCAACAACAACACAACAACAACAACAACAACAACAACAACAACAACAACAACAACAACAACAACAACAACAACAACAACAACAACAACAACAACAACAACAACAACAACAACAACAACAACAACAACAACAACAACAACAACAACAACAACAACAACAACAACAACAACAACAACAACAACAACAACGAACCCGATAGGAGGTGTCGGAATTGGCTCGCCCTCTTTGCTCAGTTCGCCCCGCCCTCTCCCTCGCGGCCAGCCGTTTTGTGATCGCCTTCGTCGAGACGTCTGACCGCCGATGCACTTCGCTGCGCTTGCTCGGGGATGGCTTCTTCCGCCAGGGCGAGAATATTTTCTCGGTCCAGCTGGGTTTGGATTTGTTGCCAACGCTTTTGAGACATTTGGTTATCGTCACGAAGGGGGGTGGTGGGGTGGGGTGGGGTGGGGTTGGGCCTAGTGCGGCAGGGCGGGCGGGTGGGTGGGTGGGTGCGTAAGTGGGCGGGCGGGAGTAGTACAAACAAGAGTACAGGCACGCTATCTAAATTTGAAGGCAGAAGGAAGTGAGGGAGAGGCAGGGAAAGACGAAGAGAGGGGTGGCAACGGCGGCGCTTAAAAAACGCGTGCGGTCGTGCCCAGTGTCTGCACCGAGCTTGAAACGGCCGTGAGACGGACGCTACGGACAATTCATCTATGTCACCGAGCGCGGAAAGTTTCATGAGAGAGAATCACCCAGATTCTCACCCAGATTCTCCTGTTATTTAAACTGCGAGTCAGCACGGCTTCAGTCACCAACTAGTTACTAGTCGGACCATTAACAGTAGTCGTTTCCCGAAGGACTAATTCTACGATAGCCCCCCCCCCCCCAAACTAGTGGTTTTCTTGAATGCGCGTTTCATGGCTGCTCGAAACCAGAAGGATGTGATGAAAACAATATCTGCATGTATTTTCTTGTTTGCAATGGGCTATCGAACACCGACGTCGGGATGGCACGGGCCGCCTTATTTCAGAAGATACGGCCGGGAGTTGGTTTCAAAACCGGCGATTTCATTAAAGAAAAGCTGGGGGGGCTACCGTAAAACGACTCGAAAGTGCCGACTATCCGACTTAATGGGTTTCCATACTTGTAGGAAGGATTTTTTTTATGTGAGATGCATTTTATTCTTCATGGACGGGCGCCCCACCCACCCGGGGGGAGCTAATTCGGCTCGCTTCGCTCGCCTGACTTTAGTCGGCAGGTCGGCAGGCCGTCAGCTGGCTTCGCCAGTGGACTTGCCGACTAAATTCAGCCAGTCGCTAACGGCACCTACCGATTAGTCATTACTTGTTTGCTGTTGCCAACTCACAGTTCTTCATCTCGTGGATAGACGAACCTGAGAAAAACGCAGCGTCTGTTGTGCCTTTTCTGTTGGTTGCGTCACATCTTCCGCTGGCGCTGGTACCATGGGTTATTAGCGCAAGATACCCGCCGCGGCGTCTGCTATGCGATCAACCGAGCTACGAGGACAAGCTACCGGTGATACATACATATGACTGTCGCCGAAACACACACACGTGGTTTGCCGACCCGTAAGCGATGGTTCTAGATGTAAGTAAAGGCGCACGCGGCTTGCTCTCACCCCGACATGTCAACCGCGAGCTGGAGGGACATCTCCGCGCTCTCCCAGTCTTGAGACAGGATGGCCGTCTGCCCGACAAGTAGGTGGAACTTCGTCTCCCTCAATACCTGAGTCCGACGCAGTAACGTCGTGTGATTAGAAGGCGAGTTGCCCTCCCTCCACCGATAACCGAATCGTTTCTTTCAAAGTCACGTCCACCCCTAATCATATGACTGTCTTCTGCGCGACTGGACGGTGCGCTGGGTTTCAAGAAGCAGGTATTCTAACTCTAACCCTCACCTTGGTACCATGAGGGTCACTTTTGGGGGCGTGTATCTTTCAGGGGTTTGGGGCCATTCGCGCGAGTGAAGACCCTCTTCCGAGTCGTTCTACGGTAGCCCCCCCCCCACATTTCTTGAACGAAATCGACGAAACCAGCTCCCGGTTGTATCTCCTGAGATACGACGTCCCTCTTGACACCCCGGCGTCATCGATCGATAGGCCCTTGCGCACACAAGAAAATATATGGATGCTTTGTTTTCAATAGTATTTTTCCTTATCTCGAGCAGCCATTAAACGTTCGTTAAAAAAAATCGCTGGTTGTGGGGGGGGGCTATCGTAGTAAGAATCAGTCTTCCT